>JAQBSW010003964.1:0-75225 GCA_029291075.1 Eudiplozoon nipponicum
CGTGCCTTTTACACACGTAATAAATCTGGTCATTATTCGAGATGCTAATTGTTCTTAGATAGGAGTGAGTGAGGAATAAATATTATTTTGGATTTTTTCACGCTATCCTGTGACAAAAGTCTTTTGATTATCCTTTTAAATTCTAAAAGTGTTTGCTTTTATTTCAGCTTCTACAAACCCATATTTCATTACGGGAAAAAATTTCTGCTGTTAGCTGCCTCGTGTATTCATCAATGTAAATGCTGCATAAATGATACACGCATGCTTAAATAGTAGCTGCCATCCCGTTTCTCTTATCAACTGAACAATTTTTATCCTCCAAATATTATACGGTAAAATCAAAATTCCGTTCTCATTTGTGCATATTAAAATCTTCCAGGAACCTGCTCTCAAATTCGCTTAAGGTTTTTACTTCAGGAAAGTATTTAACAAAATCTACCTTTTTCCCAAAGCCACTAGTGTATTCAACACTCTTCCTGTAAAAATAAGGTTCTTATCCCAGCGCGAAATTAAAAAGGCGGTTTGCAACCACTTCTTTAACAAATTTCTACGCGAGACGCCTGATTGGAAGCGCAAATGGTTCTTTTTAAACCCATAACACTACTTTTCATCCCCAGGCTATCCTCTTGTTTCGGGGTGTGAAGTCTCTTCTGGCTGGCCTTTCAATTTCCAATTTTACCCTCTGAATCTAAATTTCTAATTCTTGACTCCCTAATACTCTTTCTATTCTCATTTTTGTTCTACCGCATCCAAATATAGAATACTTTACCATGTTTTGCTCTACTAAATCCTTTCTTTTTTTGTTTTAGCAAACAACCGGAAACTCGAAAGTCTACTGGACCATCCGATGGTATACATCGGACGCTGATTCTCCTCGCTTTTCATCGGTCATATTCTCGCTCAAAGGAAGCCAGTGAACCTTGCACGAGACACTGACAGACGGACTGTCCACAAGTTTCAATCAAGTCGACTTCATCCTAGTCAATACTACCTTACATAAATTCAATATCTGCGACAAAGAACTCTGTCGGGTGACTTCTTCAGCTGGTCCGCGCTTACCTTTGAACTCACATTCAAATTCGTCCGTCCGGCACCAGCTTCTCCCGCATTGATGCTTCAACCCCTCACGGTTCGTACTCCAGTCGATCCTACCTAGTCAAATGGAATCGATTTTTCACCAAATCGAACTATCACAAAGTTGATGAAAGCAGTCCACTTTCTCAACTACTCCCTTCCCTACGTTTAAATACGTTGTTAGTTACAATTTCATTCATCTCTGCATGTCCCACATTTGATTTGTTATTTGAATGCTGAGCCTGTTGGTCTTTGGTGCTAAACCAGGATCTAGGACTTGTTATTGACAGTGATGCATTGATAGAATTAATGTTAAAAATAAAACCAACAAAAACAAAAGATCACCTTGGCATATCGATTGATAACCTACTTCAATTACCTTTAAATTTTATGAATGCGCTCTGCAATTTTATAAATAGAATTTTGAAGAATGGGATATTACCAATCGATATACTAACAATAGTAGCTAAACCTTGGCTAAAATAAGTAAGCCAACGTGTGCCAGTGATTATAGATTAATCTCTATTATCCCTTCGTTTTTGAAGATAATAGAACGATTGATACTTGATCAGTTAGAACGTATGCTGCCGGCTGATTTCGATATATGCCAACATGGCTTTACGAAAGACAGGTCGACAACTACTAATATGCTCTCTATGTGGAAACATGTAATTACATTAGATGAGAAAAGTTAGATGCATTAATTGTATTCATAGATATCTCAAAAGCTTTTGACTCTATATCTTTTGATGCTATTTTGAATGCGATTAATTTATTGAATATTGATCCGAATATTTTTAGATTACTTAGATACTATTTATATAATCGAAGAATGAGTATTCAAGTAAACGATTTGATATCTAAATCGAAAAGGGTAACAAGTGGAGTTCCACAGGGATCAAGTTTGGGGCCAATTTTATTTAAAATTGTATTTGCACATTTGGAAACTAAGATCCCTAACGGTCGAGTTTGCAAATTCGCTGATGATATGAAAATAATCTTTCCAATTGATCCAAATAATGTCGAATTCTCCAAAAATAATGTGACACTAGATTTGTATGATTTAAGCAGATATTTGTTAACACTAGGGCTGAGAATAAACAGTAAAAAGACGAGAGCTTTAAAAATAGGTAACAGAACAGAATTTAATTATGTTTATTTTCATGATGCTGAGATTAATGATGTTTTTGAGATTAAACTTATGCAAGAAATTAAGGATTTAGGCATAACTATTCATTGTACGGCTTCTGCTGAGAGACATATTGAAAGGATAGTAGGCAGTGCCAAGAACAGATGGGCATTAATAAATAGAAATATTATATCGCATGAAATAAAATTTAAAATGTTTATAATATGGATTAGACCGATACTAGAATATGCTGCCGCTACTTGGAATCCTTTAACAAAGGGTTTGTCTAATAAGATAGAAGCTGTACAAAGAAAAGTTGTGAAACAAATTAGTCCTATCTCCTGCACTATATACGCCACTAGATTACAGTTTGTATCACTGCATCCTTTATGGTTTCGGAGAATGTGCTATTGCATAAAAGCTTTCCATTTGAACCAGTGGACTGGTGCCTATATGAATCCAATAAGAAAGAGTCATGAAATTGGAACTAGATCTGGTCATTTTGCAATATCTCCACCATTGGTGGGGAATGTTGCGAGCAAGCTATTCTCTTTTTCAAAAATTTACAAAATTTACAATCAATTGCCAAAGGGGCTTAGAGAAACGCCTCCAACTAAAATGTCTTTTAAATTTTTATCTACCGAACTAGAAAAAGTGTTCAATCCTGCTGATATTTTTAATTTTGATTATGATAATACTTTCTCGTGGTTAAATAAAAGACAGGATTAATTGTTTTTCAGCAACATAATTTCTCGAGATTCTATCTTCAAATTTTGTATTATTAAAACTGAAATGTTATGCATTATATCATCTTGTTAATCAACAATGCATACAATCAATTGTTAGTCATGGTTCCCTTTTTTTACAAAATATTATACTGGAATTATACCTTAAATTTTCCTATTTTTGATGAAGAATCTATCACTCTTTACAGCTGAACTTTCTGATGCTGATAAATTGTACAGTACAACTAATTGCACATATATATGTGATGTGATATCTTTTTATATTGTACATTTTCTAATTTTATTATTTGATGGAACATGTGTGGTTTGAATCCAAATAAAGATATTCTATTCTATTCTATTCTATTCTATTCAAGAACTTGAAAAATATTTATAGAGGAGAATTCTAATAATATGTAAACGCCCCGGCTTCAAGTAAATGCCGTACGGCGTTACAAACACGGTTAAGGTGCTCTGAATAGAGATAAGTTACTGATATGGGGGCCCTTAAGAGGGCCTGGTAATGCGTTCGCTTTAAGTCTTCAGAGTTGAAGATGTCCTAGAGCCTTGGGTGGACTCTGGTTGAGTTTCCGCTCCCGTGGTTGAGCTGTGATCGCGTTGTGGATGGTGTCCTGCAGGTCCTGCACTCAATTGGCTCGTCTCTCCGGTATCCCGCAACAAGATGAGTCACGGATGTAGTTAGTTGTTGGTGAAACTATCAAATCACCAGCGTAGGTATTGACAGCCGACAGAGCGCACACGTATTGACAGCCGACAGAACGCACACGCGTGAAGCAGGTAGACGGCAAATGACACAACTGACTTGCATGGTAAATTACCGTGCTTAAATAGCATGCAATATGTGTACTTGCATACTATTGGTTAAACGTGGTTAAACGTGGTTAAACGGCAATTTGCTTTTATCTCATTGGTGCAACGTAAATAAATTTGAATTTAATTTACGCAATATGTCGGCGATTGATTTGTGTCGTTACAACACTTTCCTCTCTGAAAAAAAAGAAAAAAATATTCCTCTCTGCGAGGCTAGATAAGAAATGCATGACAGAGTTCGAACCAAGTTAAGCAAAAATATGATGAACCATAAGTGCTGGGCTTAAATATGCTTGTTGGTTGCTTCAACAATGATATGATGCCAGGTAACCACTAGGAATTGCTACACAAATTGTTAGCTCTAGTGGACGGTCATAGCACGTGAGGCAAAATAGAGCAGTGTAAGTTTTTGGAGCCGCAGCGTGAAGATTTCGAGGTAAATCGCCTCTGAATTTGCCAGGTTTGAGTTAAAAACCTAAGCAGGTTGGATCGTTGTCAATGTGTTTGTATACGACCAAAGGAGCTAGAGTGCTCGACGTTGTGGTCATGACATTTGTAGAGTGGTCTTTGTGAAATAGATAAAGTTGAGATATGCATTGAAAGTGGCCTGTACCATGATATGAAGCTGATCACTACTTAGTGTTGCTACACGAAAGCGTTAGCTCTAAGTAGCTGGTCATACCAAAATAGGCAGTGTAATGTCATGTGTGAGAAATACATTATAATGTAAAAATATATACATTAAAATCAAAGGTAATTGCATAAAAATATGTACACGAACATTGCCTCAGAGATGGCATAATACCAAAGAACTGTTCAAAAATGCTACACAATTGTTAGCTAAGAACAGCTGGTTATGCCACGTGAGACAAATACGAAAAATTAACGTAAGGTTAAAAAAAATTTTTATAGTTAAATGTTAATGTTTAAAAAAATTAATTACGCGTTATACAAAGCAGGTTGAGATTGTGGGCAGACGGAGCCTGAGACGTGTGTAGAAGGTTGAACGCTCTCAGGATCAGGTGGTTCGATAAACGGATTTAACCTGTCTATGCTTACTGATGTCGGTGTAGCGCCTTGCATAATGATGAAGTATTTTGGCTGTTTTAGTAAAATCGGGTAAGGACCGCGATACTTGGGTTGTAGTGGTGCAACAGCATTATTGTTGCGAACGAGTACTCTCTTGCAGCTGTGGAGCTGTGGGTGAACGAAGACTGGACGAGGCGTGTGTCTCGGCTGCTGTTCGGACATGTTACCGAAATGAAGTCGAAGGCGGGTAGCTTCGTTTTGTGGGTCATCTTGTGCCGGTAGTAGACGTGGGAGCTGACTAGGCAGGCGTAGATCCATGCCATACAAGAGTTGTGACGCAGACGTTTTAATGGATTCTCGAGTACGAGAACGCATGGCCAGCAGAACTAAAGGTAGTGCATCGACCCAGTTGCCATTAATGGACGAGGATGCTAAAGCTGCTTTGAGTTCCCTATGCATTCTCTCTACCATGCCATTAGCTTGGGGATGGTAGGCAGTCGTCTGGCGTAAGATGCATCCCATGTACCGCAAGGTGGTTTTGAAACGATCAGATGAGAAGCAAGTGCCTCTGCCCGTGATGACCTCATTGGGAACACCATAATTGGATATCCATGCAGAGATAAAACCGTTAGTTACTTCGTCTGCAGAAATGGTGCCAAGAGGTAATGCCGCAGGCCACCGTGTAAATCTATCGATCATAGTTAGAAGGTAGCTGAAACCTTGAACCTTTGTCAGATGAACTATGTCGATGTGGACGATGGCTAGGCGAGAAGTAGACCGAAAATGTTGCAACTTAGAACGAGTGTGTCGTGTGATCTTGTTTTTCTGACAAATTGCACACTCTGAGACCCATCGTTTAACATTCTGCCTAAGTCTGTGACCCCAGAAACGATCTGTAAGAAGTCGGACAGTCGCTTGGCTTCCTGGGTGGGAAATTGAGTGAATTGAATCGAAAACCTTTCTCTGAAGGCTGGTCGGCAGAACTGGCTTGTTGGGCTGCGTACCCGTGAAGTAAACAATTGGTAAGCCTTCCCACAGACGGCATATGAACTTGGTTGGGTGACGGGCTATTGATCTTTGAATGTGAATGTCACCGCGTTGTTCAGTTCGCAGGAGAGTTGGCGTTAGTGCAGGTTCACTGAGTGCCACGGAGTTGACAGTGAATGGTGACGGCGAGGGTGGTTGTAGAGAGACGTCTGGCCTGGACAGGGCATCTGCAATGAAGTTCTGTTTGCCCTTGACGTGAAAGACGTCAAATTGCCATTCGCTTAGACGAGAAAGCTGTCTTTCCACTCTGGCAGGGTACTTGGCGATAGATGAAGTTGCGTTTCGAAGTGCGCTAACTAGTGGTGCATGATCTGTGAAAACAACAAATCTGCTACTGCCAATGATGCTGATAAAATGGCGCACTGCGTCGTGGATGGCGAGAAGTTCTCGGCCGAAAGTGTCGTACCTCGTTTCTACTGGTTGGAGAGTACGCGAGTAGAAACTGATAGGCTTCCGAACTCCGTCGATCTCTTGTTCCAAAGTGGCTCCAATAGCGAATTCAGAAGCATCTGTCGTGAGTAGAAATGGCTTTTCAAAGTCTGGATGCGTTAGCATTGTGGCATTTGCTAACGAGTTGATGGCAAGTCGAAGTAATTCCTCGTCTTCGGATGACCAAGCAATGATGGAATTCTTGCTAAGTCCTTTTCGGTTCCGCAGGTGCCTGCACAAAGGATAAAGTTGTTTTGAAAGTCCTGGAAGGAACTTGCGATAATAGTTTAATACTCCCAGGATTTTCTGCAAATCGCTCAAAGTCCTTGGTGACTTGATATTCTTGATTGAATTCGTCTTTGACGGCAACGGTTGAATACCTTGGGCCGTGATACGATGCCCTAAGAAGTCGACGGATGAAGTTGCAATCTGCGTCTTGTCACAGTTGATCTTGAGTCCGTGGTTGGATAAGCGTGAGAGGACATTTCGTAGATGTTTCGCATGAGATTCTAGATCTGGACTGAATACCATAATGTCATCTAGATATGACATACAATAAGCAGAGTCGTCGCGAAGTATGTTGTCTATGAATCTTTGAAATGTCTGAGTAGCACACTTGAGTCCAAAAGGCATGTAAAGATATTCAAAAAGGCCAAATGGAGTGATGACTGCAGTTTTCTCGATATCCTCTGGTGCTACCGGTATGTGATGGTACGCTTGTCTGAGGTCAATCACTGAGAAGAAATTGCTGCCGTTGAGTTTTTCAAGTAAAGTGTTGATATTTGGAATAGGATATGCATCAGATTTTGTCACTGAATTTAGCTTACGGTAGTCTCCACAGGCTCTGTACGATCCGTTTGATTTTGAGACTAAGTGCAGTGGTGACGCCCATGAACTTTTCGATGGTCTGATGATTCCCTCTTCCAAAAGCCTTGAGAATTCTTCTTGGGCAGCTTTCAGCTTAGCAGGAGCCAGTGGTCGCTTCTTGAGTGCAATAGGTTGTCCTTCTGTGACGATATGATGCATCGTGTTGGAGACTCGTAGATCTGATTTGTTAAGATCGAAAAGCGATTTGTATTTTCGAAGAGCTGCTGATATCTCTGCTGAATGATGCACTGGGGTTGGCTGAATGACCTGTAACTCCAAACGCTCGGAGGCAAGTGTCCAAAAGCTTTGTTCAAGTCCGGTGGAGGGGTCGATGATCTTTTGATTGGCAAGATCAACAATGAGCCGAAATTTTAGAAGGAAATCAAGGCCTATTATATTATGTGAGACCTTGGCAATGATGAAGTTGTGGGAAAATTCACGTCGTAGACCTATGTTGAGTGTGCGGTATTGGCAGCCATAAGTTGGTATGGGCTCGCCTGTAGCTGTTGCGAGAAGAACGCCTAGCGACATCTCGGCCATTGAATCACCTTTGAGAACTGAGACTGCCGCACCTGTGTCTACGATGTACTCTTCGCCAGTTTTGAAATCAAGAAGGTGCAGAAGTTCGTTTGGCTGTTTGGCCGGGTCATGCAAACAAGTAGGCTGGTGATTGCGACCGGCATTGTCTGTTTGGTTCTCTATGTGAAAAATTCGGCGTGGACGAAAAGAGTCGACAGGGATGTCGGATTGTAGTTGGCTTCTTCCCTGTAGCGCCGTTGATGCCGTTGATGTGCAGAAAGTACGGTCTTCTACTTCCTGCGCCAGACGTTTCCCGATACTGATGCACCCTTGTGCCTGCGGTCTGTTGTCCTCTCCGTCAGCTGTGGAAATTGACACTCATTCGGAAATTCTTCGGAACGACAAAGACAAACTTGGCAAGCATAAAAAACTTCTGGTGGTTATAACACCAGTTCTTTGGAGCATATTTATTAAAGGATTGCGGAGATCTCGATCGCCGCCTACCATTATAATTTGACTTGGAAACGAATTTTGGTCGAGCATTCACTTGATTTATCTCGGATTTGGTAATGGCCAATCCTTCTAGAACTTTGGCCATGTTCGCCACTGTTCTCTCTAAAGAGGAGATTCTATCATCTTGCGGGGGTGAAGAAAAGGATGATGGATTCACTTTGGGTTCCAAAACCCTATATTCTAACTCACATCTCTCAGATAAGTCATCTATAGAGAGAGTGTTGGGGAGCTGTCTGGCAAAGAGTTTTAATGTTTGTGGAAGATTGTTAATAAAAACAACCTTAGCCTCATGGTCAGAAATGTTGGTTTTATACCAACGTTTCCGTAATTCCCTCAGTATTTCTATGGGGCCAAGATTTGGCATATCTAACTGCGCATATTTGTTTATTATCTGCTCAGTTTCCGTGGGTCCAAGCAAGGATTCTACCTCGTTTTGTAGGCCCAAAATGGGATTAGGTAGCTTCCTAATGGCCTCAAGCTTAGGATAAATCCGTCGCTGCAATTCAGAAGGTAGTTTAGCAAAAACCTTCGACAGTTTTTGATGACTGTCATAATCAGGAAACGGGGAGAAAGCGGAGTCTACGCGCATAAAGAATAGCTCACTATCTCCATCCCAAACAGGAACATCAATATCTAAAATTGGACCTGACATTTTAACAATCTTACGGGATCTTAAAAGCATAGATTTATAAGCAATATGAAAATATATAAATAAACTTTAACGAAACGCTTACCCACAAACAGCTTCCACAGTTGAGTGAGCGCAGAACAAAAAGTCACTGTTTCCAAAAATCCGAAATTGAGTTTGTCGAGTACGTACGGTGCCGTTTCGTACGTAGGAAAGTTAAATAGAGGCCCCGTTGGCCTTTGATGACAATGTATTATAATTATCCCCACAAATCCACGAATATATACCCAACAGATTTCCCAGAAAACCACGATCAGGGTAAAGAAAACACAAATGTCAATCTATTTATCCCAAATAGATGAAAAAGGAAGTCAATTTTATTTATACCAAAAAAAATCAGAACAATAATCAATATCCTGGCGCGGTCGCCAATTTTGTAAACGCCCCGGCTTCAAGTAAATGCCGTACGACGTTACAAACTCGGTTAAGGTGCTCTGAATAGAGATTAGTTACTGATATGGGGGCCCTTAAGAGGGCCTGGTAATGCATTCTCTTGAAGTCTTCAGAGTTTGAAGATGTCCTAGAGCCTTGGGTGGACTCTGGTTGAGTTGTCGCTCCCGTGGTTGAGCTGTAATCACGCTGTGGATGGCCTCCTGCAGGTTCTGCACTTAATTGGCTCGTCTCTCCGGTATACCGCAACAAGATGAGTCACGGATGTAGTTAGTTGTTGGTGAAACTATCAAATCACCAGCGTAGGGATTGACAGCCGACAGAACGCACACGCGTGAAGCAGGTAGAATGCAAATTACACAACTGACTTGCATGCTAAATTACCGTGCTTAAATAGCATGCAATATGTCTACTTGCAAACTATTGGTTAAACGTGGTTAAACGGCAATTTCGCTTTTTTTTCATTGGTGCAACGTAAATAAATTTGAATTTAATTTGCGCAATATGTCGGCCATTGATTTGTGTCGTTACACTGCGAGGCTAGATAAGAAATGTAGGACAGAGTTCGAACAGAATTAAGCAATAATATGATATACCATAAATGCTGGGCTTAAATATGCTTGTTGGCTGCTTCAACAATGATATAATGCCAGGTAATCACTAGGAATTGCTACACAAATTGTTAGCTCTAGTGGTCGGTCATACCGCGTGAGGCAAAATAGAGCAGTGTAAGATTTGGGAGCCGTAGCCTGAAGATTTCGAGGTAAATCGCTTCTGGATATGTCAGGTTTAAGTTAAAACCTAGCAGGTTGTATCGTCGTCAATGCGTTTGTATACGACCAAAGGAGCTAGAGTGAGTGCTCGACGTTGTGGTCATGACATTTGTAGAGTGGTCTTTGTGCAATTGATGAAGTTGAGATATGCATTGAAAATGGCCTGTACTATGATATGAAGCTGATAACTACTTAGTGTTGCTACACGAAAGCGTTAGCTCCAAGTAGCTGGTCATACCAAAATAGGCAGTGTGATGTCATGTGTGAGAAATACATTATAATGTAAAAATATATACATTAAATTCAAAGGTAACTGCATAAAAATATGTACACGAACATCGCCTCAGAGAAGGCATAATACCAAAGAACTGTTCAGAAATGCTACACAATTGTTAACTAAGAACTGCTGGTTATGCCACGTGAGATAAATGCTAAAAATAACGTAAGGTTAAAAATTTTTTGATACCTAGAATAACGAAAAGTTTGTGTTAAAAAAAATCAATTGCGCGTTATGTAAAGCAGGCAATTGAGATTGTGGGAAGATGGAGCCTGAGACGTGTGTAGAAGGTTGAACGTTGTCAGGATCAGGCGGTTCGATAAACGGTTTCAACCTGTCTTTGCTTACTGATGTAGATGTCGTGCCTTGCATGATAATGAAGTATTTCGGCTGTCTGACGCAGACGTTTTAATGAATTCACGAGTGCGGGAACGCATGGCAACCCAGTTGCCATTAATGGACGATGATGATAAAGCAGTTTTGAGTTCCCTATGCATTATCTCTTCCATACCATTAAATTGGAGATGATAGAACATGGTCTGGCGTAAGGTGCATTCCATGAACCAAAAGGTGGTTTTGAAACGATCCGATGATAAGAAAGTGCTCCTGTCAGTGATGACCTCATTGGGAACACCATAATAAGATATCCATGCAGAGATAAAACCGTTAGTCACGTTGTCTGCAGAAATGGTGTCAAGATTTAATGCCGCGTACCATCGTGTAAATCTATCAATCATCGTTAGAAGGTAGCTGATACCTTGAACCTTTGTCAGGTGAACTATGTCGATGTTTACGATGGCTAAACGATAAGAATTTCGGGAATATTGCAACTTAGAACGAGTGTGACATTTGATCTTGTTTTTCTGGCAAATGGCACTATCGGAGACAAATCGTTTAGCGTTCTGTTTGAGCCTGTGACACCAGAAACGATCTATAAGAAGTCGCCTTGCTTCCTGGATGAGAAATTGAGTGAATTGAGTCGAAGACCTTTCTCTGAAGGCTGGCCGGATGAACTGGCTTGTTGAACTACGTACCAGCGAAATAAACAATTGGTAATTTTTCTCAAAGTAGGCATATGAACTTGGTGGAGTGACGGGCTAATGATCTTTGAGAGTACGCCGGTAGAAACTGATAGACTTCCGAACTCCGTCGACCTTTTTTTCATCGTGGCTTCAATAGCGAATTCAGAAGCATTTGGCGTGAATAGAAATGGTCATTGAAAATCTGGATGCGTTAACATTGTAGCATTTGTTAACGATTTAATAGCGAATCGAAGTAATTTATCGTCTTTAGATGACCAAGTATTGATGGGTTTCCAGCTAAGTCATTTTCTGTTCCGCGGTTGTCTGCACAACGGACAAAGTTGTCTTGAAAGGCCAAGAAGGAAGTTTTGATAGTACTTCATGACTCCCAAAATTTTGCAATTCGGTAACAGTCTTCGGTGACTTGATATTTCTGATTAAATTTGCCTTTGACGGTAAAGGTTGAATACTTTGTGGTGTGATACGATGCCCTAGGAAGTCCACGGATGTAGTTTCAATCTGCGTCTTGTCACAATTGATCTTGAGTCCGTGGTTGCATAAAGGTGAGAGAACATTTCGTAGATGCTTTGCATGAGATTCTAAGTCTGGACGGAAAACCATTATGTCAGCGAGATATGACATACAGTAAGTGGTGTCGTCGCGAAGTATGTTGTCCATGAATCTTTTAAATGAGTGTGTAGCATACTTAAGTCCAAAATGCAGGAAAAGATATTCGAAAAGACCAATTGGAGTGATGACCGCAGTCCATTTAATATATTCTGGCACTACCGGAATGTGGTGGTAGGCTTGCCTGAGGTCAATTACTGAGAAGATATTGCTGCCGTCGAGTTTTTCAGGTAAGGTGTTAATATTGGGAATAGAATATGTATAAGATTTTTTCACTGAAATAAACTTGCGGTAATCTCCGCATGCTGTGTACGATCCGTTTGATTTGGAGACTAAGTGCACCCGTTACGATCATTAACTTATCGATGGTATGATGTTTCCCACTTCCAATAATCTTGAAAATGTTTCTTGGGCAGTTTTCTGTTTAGCAGGGCCTAGTGGTCGCTTTTTGATTGCTGGAGGTTGTCCTTTTGTGACGATATGGTGCTCTCACTTGCTGAGATCGAATATCGACTTGTGTTCTTGAAAAGCTGCTGATATCTTTGCTGAATGACCTGTAAATGCAAACGCTCGGACAAAAGTATCCAAAAACGTTTCTCAAATCCGTGGATAAATTTCAAAAGGAAATCAATGCCTATTATTTTGTGTGATTCCTTGACAACGATGAGGTTGTAAGTAAATTTACGCGTAAGCCTACGTTGGGTGTGCGATACCAGCTGCCATAAGTAGGTTCGGGATCCCCTGTAGCTGTTGCGAATAAAACGCATGGTGAAATCTCGACCATTGAATCACCCTTGAGAATTGACACTAATGCACCTGTGTCTACGATGAATTATTCGCCTATTCTGAAATCAAGAAGATGCAGAAGTTCATTGGGCTGCTTGACCTGGTCATGCAAACACGTAGGCTGGAGATTCCAACTGACATTGTCAGTTTGGCTGTCTATGTGGCATATTCGGCATGGAAGAAAAGAGTCAATAGAAATATCAGACTGTAAGTGGTTGATTCCTTGAAACAAAATCTTCCGCAGTTGAATTGGTCGTGAATGAGCACAAAACACAGATGAAATTAGCTCTTTCATAAAATCAAAAGTCACAATTTTGCACTTCCGTACAGTCAATAATGTCCATTCACAAAATCAAAAACATATTCTGCGTACGCATTCCAGTTTGGCAAACGAGATCACCAAGTTGTACAGTTTTTTACGTAGGAGAAAAATTTTGAATAGAACAACTTACCTCAAAAAATTACCAAGAAAAAAATTGCCCACAAGACTTTGACTTTAGAAAGATTCACAAATAGATTAAAACTTGATATAAGTTAATGTCAATTTACTGTGCTCCGAAAAATTAAAATGAAAAAGAAACGCAGTCGATTGTATTTATATCAAAAGTTTTGTGATTTCCTAATAAGTCAAAAACCGGTACTGTTCTCAGTATTCTGGTGCGGTCGACAATTTTGTAAAACGCCCCGGCTTAAAGAAAATGCCGTACGACTTTATAAAGTCAATTGGGAGCTAGAGTGGCTGAGATTGTTTACTGTTGTTGGCCCTTATTATGGCCGGTATTGCGTTCTCCGGCAAATGCCGAGAAAGTTAGTTATTGTAGTAGTGTCTAGAAATAATCCTAGACACTTGAGACCTGCTCTGGTTGACTGGGTTCTTGTTCCTTCTGTTGTGGCGTTATCATCAGTGGCGCGTGAGTAGTTGAGTAATTTCTTTGAAGATCTGCGGTAACTGGCACACGTGAAGGTCCAATAAGGAGATGTTGCTCCGTCTCACTATTTATGCAGCAACTAGATTAGCGTGACTAAAATTGCCAATGTGCGTGAAGCAAGTCCACAGCAGAAGGCAAACGCGATAACTGACTGTCAAGGTAAATTCACTGTGCTTAAATAGTTTCGAAATCGAAAGCTCGTACGCCATTGGCTAACGGCAAATTACGTTTATTTTAATCGGTGCCGCGTAAATTAAATTTGAATTTAATTTACGCAATATGTCGGCGAATTTTTCTTGAGCCGTTTCACTGCCAAGTATTTAAACAAAGAATGTTCTAGAAAATAAACGAATAATTTATTTTTAAATAATATTCGTCGGAGCAAATATCTTTATCCGCAACATACGTGATCATCTATGTTGACTTCAAGTAGCCATCTTGTTTCTTGTTCCATTTCTCCAAATTTTAATTCTCACATTATATTATGGTTAAAACGAGTTTCCGTTTTCGTTTATGCATATTGGGATCGTTTAGGCGCAGATAATTTATTTATTCTGTCCTTCGTGTCAAATCTCCTTCCAGGTGAAAAATTCACTGTAAAACATTGTGCAAAAAGTACAGTATGAGTCGAAAATGAACCTGTCGGTAGTTTGTATAAAGGAGCTTTGCGAAAAACAGCTCTTAAGAAGAAGGGTTGGTTAATAAAAAGGATGTCTAACTGTGAAAGTAATCGTGAATTTAATCATTTCAAATGTTGATATACGAACAAGTGAAGAAGCATTATTCTTTTTGGCAGATGAGGGCAAGCCACGTCCTATAAACAGGACCAGTTGACAGTGTTCGATCAGGACAAAGATGTTAACAAAAATGAGGTTCTCAATCTAAATTTAAGCATCAGGGACTCAAGGGAAGTCGAAATAATAACATTATTAAAATCGGGAAGAAGTCTGACCGCCTGAAAATAGTTGTATTAAAGCTAAATAAAAGAACAGCGGACAAACTAATTGAAGACATCGATAAGAAAAAGATGAATTAGGCAACTTTAAGAGGATTGTATTGGAAAAGATAAATCATTCCTCCAGAGTACGCTGGCAAAGGCTAATTGAATAAAAAAAGCTACCTATTAGTCAAATGAATTAATGGTGAGAGCTGACACGAAATTTTGAACGGTGGCATCAACAGAATAGAACCACTGCCTCCAACTAAGAACACCATCATCAACAAGTAATTAAAAGTCTTTAAAATAGAAGTTTGCGAGTTTGAAGTAAACACTCATTCCATTGTATTTTACCAGTCGTCGAACAAAAAAGCAGAACTACCGTCAATCGCACTAAAATACTATGTTATTCGGTAGGATTACTACTAAAGGTTGTCAACAAAGTGGGAAATAGCGGAATAACATAAGAAAGAGAAAAAAGGACCTTAAACAAACCAAATTTTTGAACCATTAGAAATAGGTATAATGTTAGATAAGTATATATATATATATATATATATATATATATATACTCTCTCTATATATATATATATATTATTCTATTTCCCAACAAAATTATTAGAAGTATAAGAAATTATTTCGAAATAACTTTACTGAATAGCATCTTTGATTGCGTTATAATGTGAAAAACATTTAAATTATTAAATTAAATTAAATTAAACTTTAATTATACATATTATCATGAGTTTTAAATGCTTGTTTACTCAAGGACGTGTAAAGTCAGATTATTTAATAAAAATGGAGGACGAGTTCTCATCTAATTTAGATCTGTCTTCCACACACAACCGCCCCACATTAACAAAAACAATACATGACATTATTTCTACTCATACTGTTGCATTGATTATAACTGAAATCTAATGACCACAATATGATAACATGATAGATGGTATCCTTCTCATTAAGTATTTTTCACTAAGTATATTAAAAGACTGTTTTATTCTTTATTAGAATAATTGTATCAAAATTTTATATATAGCGTACAGAGTATTGATACTAACTGCAAGGATATTTGAATGTTATTAAAGCCAGTAGAATTTATTATTGAGGCTTTTATATATATATATATATATATATATATATATATCAGAGCTTAATGGACATATATATATATGTGATGTGGTGTCTTTTATATAATTTAAGTTTGCTGATATTTTTACCTTCTTGATGTAATATATAAGGTTTTAATCTAAATAAAGATATTCTATTCAATTATATTTTATGTTCAAGTTATATGTGATTTCCAAGGATATTGTAACGCGCGGCTCCGCGTTACAACCCAACGATGCTCATTTTCGACAAATATGGTTTTCCTAAGGGCCACATATACGAATTCTGGTTTTAAACAATCATTATTTTAATTGGGATTTTGCAAACAAACTCTGTTAGTTTCAAGCAGTTTTAATTGATATTTCTTAAACATGTTTAATAATAATACACCCGCGCGCAATACGCCGGTAACATGCAGTGGATTTATGTGACTTAACGCTCCAAGCCAAGATTTATATATTTTTTGTGCTTATCCCCTTGTACTTGACTATCAACCACTCTGCTGAGACATTCTGGATTTATATGTTCTGTTTATTTAAAACCATTATAAATAATTATTAACTTGTCTGACAAGACATTCTGGATTTATATATTTTGTGCAATTTGTCATTCACACAAAACTATCTATCCTGCTGAGACATTCTGGATTTACTTGTTGCAACATTGTGTACAATATATATATTATGATTCGACTTAGCCTTTTCACATCACCCAGTGGAAAAGAGTCTTAGATAGATCACAAGTACGGACCTCGACATCAGCTACCAATCATGTGTAGGTATGGTATAGCATCGCTAAATGAACAGCTGCCTCGCAAAACCTCTTAGAATAACCACAATACCTCCTTAAAATAATATGGTTGTAGGAGACTATAACTGCATTCTTGACTGGAAAATAGCAAACCTATTCTCTATTCTTGATATAATATGGTTGTAGGATACTATAACTGCATTTTTGACTGGAAAATAGGAAACCTATGCTCTATTCTTGATTTACATAAGATTATAAAATAGTAGCTGGTAGTTTGGTATGCATCGATTATGTATATTTAGAGAAGAATTTAGTTCTTTATTACAGTTTCTAGGTCATCTATCATTTAAAGGAACAAGATCATAAATATATAATCTTTGAATTGAAGAATCCAACTGAAAATTCTATGAGGGTCACGTTTCAAAGGCGCATATTAAATGTCCCAGAACTCACAGGGAGCTCTTTAAAAAGTGCTTTATTATAGCTGGTTTTTTATAACATAAACGCTGGTAACGTTGTTGCTCTTGTACCAACAATGTTACCTGTTTTCTTTAAAAACAACTCTTCAGTTGATACAATACCGAAAGCTGTAGTTAGAAGAATACGTAAGCTCAGAATTACAAGAGACAATATATCTAAATGTATTGAGAAACTGGGAATAGATACGAGAGGTAATGAAATTAACTCCTTACTCTTGACAATACGTCGACACTCCCATAGGATTATAAAGACAAAAATAAAAAAACCAGATGTTTGATTACAAACTCTTTAACGATTATTTTATGTATAAAGGGAAGGCTGAAATTGTTTTATCGATAGATAAAACTGATAATTAATTAATATGTGGTTTAGAAGTGTTTTTTGCAATTAAATGTTTAAGGTCAGAAAATTATTGTTTATTCTATTCATGTATATGATCACAATAAGAAATTAGTTATTGATTGTGAGAGGTAAATAAAAACAATGATGAAAATTATACCAATAATATTAACAATGAAAACAATAAAGATAAGTCATACATAAAATATATATTCTTTTATGCCATTTTTAGAAGTATTAAGAGCAAATATTTTTGCTGTATTTATTTATAACAAGTAACAGTTTTGATTTGATAGTATTATTTGAAACTTGGCTCAGGATGGACATTGGAAATCCTAAATTTGAAATGCCTCGATTTGTCTTGTTACGTGAAGACATGTTAACGTCTCAACTTCAAGTAAATGCCGAACGACGTTACAAATCAAATTAGATGCCGTGGAGGCTGAAACTAAGTACTGTTGGTGGCCATTGTTAGGACCGGAATTGCGTTCTCCGGCAAATGCGAGAAAGTTAAAATAATGTAGCAGAGTATAGAAGTTCTGCTAGATATTTGAGACCGGTTCTGGTTTATTGGCTTTTGTTCCTGCTGTTGTGGTGCTGAAATCAGATGCGAGAGTCTGTGTTAAGCCTCAAAATTATCTCGTTGAAGATATGTGACAATACCGTGGTTACTTGCACTCGTAGATATCCAATAAATAGATGTTGTTCCATCTCACTAGTGGTGCAGTAACAAGATTGGTGTGACTAGGTGACTCGGATTGTGAAGCAGATTCAGAAGTCAACGTAGGTGAACAGACAGTTTGACTGGAGACATAATGTAGTGCGCAGCAGAAATCAAAAGTGACTAATGATAAGCATGGTAAATGCACCGTACTTATATAGCTTTGAAAACGAAAGCCTGCACGCCATTGGTTAACGGCAAATTTCGCTTGTTGTAATTGGTGCCGCGTAAATTAAATTTGAATTTCATTTATCCAATATGTTGGCGAATTGTTCTTGAGCCATTACATAAATTTCCTCTCTAAAAAAAGAAAAAAAAACTTCTCGACAATGCTTGATAAGAAATGCAAGGCAGAATTCGAACCCAGTTAAGCAAATGGTTATTATTCTGCCCAAAGCTTTTTTAAATGTACCGTCAATGCTGGGCTGAATAATGCTTGTTTGTTGATGCCAAATAACCAATAGGAAATGCTACAAAGAGTGTAACCTGTAGTAGCCGGTTATACGGCGGAGGAGGAATAATACCAAAGAAATGTTAAAAAATGCTACACAATTGTTAACTAAGAACAGCTGGTTATACCACCAAATGAGTGTGAGAGAAGTAAATTAATCATGTGAATTCATAGAGGTCACGTTGCGTGACATAGGGCGCAAGTGGTGCACAAAATGTTAAATATTTGATACGCAGAATGACAAAAAATTAATGCTAAAAATTATCTGTTATGAGCTACGCAAAGTAATCTTTTGCTAGGTTAAGATTGTAGGCAGATAGAGCCTGAGACGCGTGTGGAAGGTTCTATTTTCCCTGGATCAGGCGGTTCGATAAAAGGGTTTCAACCTGTCTATGCTTACTGATGTAGGTGTCGCAGCTTGCATAATAATGAAGTATTTTGGCTGTCTGAGCAAAATCGGGTAAGGACTGCGATAATTTGGTTTTAGTGGTGCAACAGCAGTGTCGTTGCGAACAAGAAATCTCTTGCAGCTGTGGAGCTGTGGGTGAACGAAGACTGGACGAGGCATATTTCTCGGCTGCTGTTCAGACATGTTACCGAAATGAAGTCGGAGGCGGATAGCTTCGTCTTGTGGGTCATCCTGTGCGGGTAGAAGACGTGGGAGCTGACTAGGCAGGCGTAGATCCATGTCATACAGGAGTTGTGACGCAGACGTTTTAATGGATTGATGAATGCGGGAACGCATGGCAAGTAGAACTAAAGGCAGTGCATCGACCCAGTCGCCATTAATGGAAGAGGATTCTAAAGCAGCTTTGAGTTCCCTATGAATTATCTCTAACATATCGTTAGATTGGGGATGATAGGCAGTCGTCTGGCGTAAGGTACTTCCCATGAACCGCAAGGTGCCTTTGAAATAATCCGATGACCTCATTGGGAACACCATAATTGGATATCCATGCAGAGATAAAACTGTTAGTTACTTCTTCTGCAGAAATGGTGCCAAGAGGTAATGCCGCAAGCCATCGTGTAACTCTATCAATCATAGTTAGATAGTAGCTGAAACCTTGAACCTTTGCCAGATGAACTATGTCCATATGGACGATGGCTAGGCGAGAAGTAGTTCAGAAATGTTGCAACTTAGAATGTGTGCGCGGTGTGATCATGTTTTTCTGATAAATGGAACACTCGGAAATCAATCGTTTAACGTTTTGCCTCAGCCTGTGACCCCAGAAACGATCTGTAAGAAGTTTGATAGTCGCCTTGCTCCATGGGTGAGAAATAGAATGAACTGAGTAGAAAACCCTTAGCTGAAGGCTGGTCGGCAGAACTGGCTTGTTGGGCTGCGTACCCGTGAAGTAAACATTCAAGTAAGCATTCAAGGAGACGGCATACGAACTTTGAGTGGTGAAAGGCTTCTGATCTTTGAATGTGAGTGTCACCGCCCAGTTCTGTTCGCAGGAGGGATGGCATTAGTGCAGATTCACTGAGTGTCACGGAGTTGACAATGAATGGCGAGCGAAGGTGGTTGTAGCAATATGTCTGGCCTGGAAACTGCATCTGCAATGAAGTTTTGTTCGCCCTTGACGTGAAAGATGTCAAATTGCCATTCGCTTAGACATGAAAGCTGTCTTTCCACTCTGGCAGGGTACTTGGCTATAGTTGAAGTTGCGTTTTGATGTGCGCTAACTAATGGTGCGTGATCTGTGAAAACAACAAATCTGCTATTGCCAATGATGCTGATAAAATGGCGCACTGCGTCGTGGATTGCGAGGAGTTCTCGACCTAAAGTGTCGTATCTCGTTTCCATTGGTTAGAGAGTACGCAAGTAGAAACTGATAGGCTTCCGAACTCCGTCAATCTCTTGGTCCAAAGTGTCTCTAATAGCGAATTCAAAAGCATCTGTCGTGAGTAAAAATTTGCGAGTCAAAGTAATTCCTTGACTTTGGATGTCCAAAATTTGATGAAGTTCTTGCTAGACAATTTTCGATTCCGCAGGTGCTTACACAACGGAAAAAGTTGTCTTGAAAGGCTGGGAAGAAACGTTCAATAGTAGTTTAGGATTTCAAAAATTTTCTGCAACTAACTATCAGTCTTCGGTGACTTGATTTTCTTTATTGAATTCGTCTTTGACGGCAGAGGTTGAATACCTTGTGGCGTGATACGATACCCTAGGAAGTTCACGGATGTAGTTGCAATCTGCGTTTTGTCACAATTGTTCTCGAGTCCGTGGTTGGATAAGTGTGAGAAGACATTTATTAAATGCTTGGCATTAGATTCTAAGTCTGGACTGAAAACCATTATGTCATCGAAATATGACAAAAAGTAAGTGGCGTCTTCGCGAAGTATGTTGTCCATGAATCTTTGAAATGTCTGTGTAGCACACATAAGTCCAAAAGGCATGTAGAAATATTCGAAGGGCCAAATGGAGTGCTGATCGCAGTCTTTTCAATATCTTCTGGCGCGAACGGGATGTGGTAGTAGGCTTGTCTCAGGTTAATCACTGAGAAAATATTGCTGCCGCTGAGTTATTCACATAAGGTGTTAATATTGGGAATAGGATATGCATCAAATTTGATCACTGAATTTAACTTGCGGTAGTCTCCACAGGCTCTGGATGATCCGTTCGGTTTGGATACTAGGTGCAGTGGTGACGTCCATGAAACTTTTAATGGTCTGATGATTCCCTCTTCCAATAATCTTGAAAATTCTTCTTTGGCAGTTTTCAGTTTAGCAGGTCCCAGTGATCACTTCTTGAGTACAAAATGTTGACTTCTGTGACAATATGGTGCATCGTGTTGAAGACTCGTAGCTCTGACCTGCTGAGAACGAAGCGCGACTTGTTTTCTCGAAGAGCTGCTGATATCTCTGCAGAATGATGCACTAAGGTTGGCTGAGTGACCAGTAACTCCAAACGCCCGGCAGCAAGTGTCCAAAAACTTTGCTCAAGTCCGGTGGAGGGGTCGATGATCTTTTGATTGGCAAGATCAACAATGAGCCGAAATTTCAAAAGGAAATGAAGGCCTATTATATTGTGTGAGACCTTGGCAACGATAAGGTTGTGAGTAAATTCACGCCGTGAACATATGTTGAGTTTGCGATACTGGCATATTCGGCGTGGAAGAAAAGGGTCAATAGGAATATCAATATGAAAGTGATTGCATCCTAGTGGCGCCATTGATGCCGTCGATGCGCAGAAAGTAATATCTTCTACTATCTGCGAAATACGTTTTCCGAACCTGATGCTCCACTATGCCTGTTCTCTGTGGCATTTCCCGTCAACTGTGGAAATTGGCGTTCATTCGAAAATTCTTCCAAATGGCAAAGGCAAACTTGACATGAATAGAAAAAATTCTGGTTATTGTAGCACCAGTTCTTTGGAGCATATCTATTAAAAGATTGCGGGGATCTAGTGTAGGAGGTTTTGTGGCTAATTTAAGAGGTTCTGCGAGCTAGTTGTCCATTTAGTGCAAAATTATCCTTCTATATAATATCTGGTAGCTTTTATTACGAACCGCGTTCATGATTAAAACATGTCCACTTCCCGAAAGGTGATGTGAGAAGCCTACAGCATCGAATCATTGTTTTATTCAAAATTTTATTAAGCAAAGGAAAAAATCGTGCAAAATTAGTCACAATAAGCCCCACAAATAATTATTCCACTGTTTGCTAGTGTAAACGCCCCGGCTTCAAGTAAATGCCGTACGACGTTACAAACTCGGTTAAGGTGCTCTGAATAGAGATTAGTTACTGATAGGGGGCCCTTAAGAGGGCCTGGTAATGCGTTCTCTTGAAGTCTTCAGAGTGTGAAGATGTCCTAGAGCCTTGGGTGGACTCTGGTTGAGTTGTCGCTCCCGTGGTTGAGCTGTAATCACGATGTGGATAACGTCCTGCAGGTTCTGCACTTAATTGGCTCGTCTCTCTGGGTATACCGCAACAAGTTGAGTCACGGATGTAGTTAGTTGTTGGTGAAACTATCAAATCACCAGCGTAGGTATTGACAGCCGACAGAACGCACACGCGTGACGTAAGGTAGAATGCAAATGCCACAACTGACTTGCATGGTAAATTGCCGTGCTTAAATAGCATGCCATGCCTACTTGCACACTATTGGTTAAACGGCAAGTTTCGCTTTTTTCTCATTGGTGCAACGTAAATAAAATTGAATTTAATTTACGCAATATGTCGGCCATTAATTTGTGTCGTTACACTAGGTTTTGAATGTTAAATAACATAAATCCATTGAACTATATGGTTTAGGATAAATGATTGAGAAACACCTAAAGTATGAATAAGGCGAATCGTAATTGAACTATTAGTAGTTGTGTAAATATGGTTAAGGCATGCAAAACAAGTAAATCCTGGGTTTGCGCGTTAAGTCACATAAATCCAATGCATGTTAACTTCGTATAGCGCGCGGGTGTGTATTAATATTAAACAAAACCCTATTAATTACAATTAAATTTGCAATTCAAGAAATCTCACTTAAAACTGCTTGAAACTAACAGAGGGTTTTGCTAAAATCACAGTCAAGAGAAATATTGTGAAAAACTAGAATTTGACTATTTGACCTTAAAGAGAACTATATTTGTCAAAATTGAATTTCATTGGGTTTTGACGTGGAGCGGCATGTTACACTAGATCACCGCCTGCTTTTATATCGTGTTTTGGGTGGAAAAATGCGTCGTGCACTCACCTGTTTCAGTTCTGATTTCCGTATGTTTAATCCTCCTAGAACTTTAGCCATGTTTGCTATTGTCCTCCCTAAAGAAGTGATCCTATCATCCTGCGGAGAAGGACAAAAGGATGACGAATTTCACTTAGGTTCCAAAACCCTACATTCTAACGCGCATCGCTCTTTCAAGTCATCTATTTAGAGAGAGTTGGGAGCTGATTGGCGAACAATTTTAATGACTGGGGAAGATTGTTAATAAAAACAAAACTTAGCCTCATGATATGAAACATTGGTTTTATGCCAACGTTTCCACAATTCCCTTAAAATCTCAATGGGGACAAGGTTTAGCATGTCTAATTGCGCATATTTATTTATTATCTGCTCAGGTTCAGTGAGACGCAGCAAGGATTCTACTTCATTTTAGAGGCCCAAAATATAATTGGGTAGTTTCCTAATAGTCTCTGGCTTTGGATAAATCCGTCGCTGCAATGCTGAAGTTAGTTTAGCGAAAACCTTTGACAGTTTTTGATGACTGACATAATCTGGAGACTGGGAGAAAGGAGAGTCTACGTGCATAAAAAATAACTCGCAATCTCCATCCCATACTGGAACATCAACATCTGAAATTGAACCTGAAATTCTAACAATCTTACGGGATCTCAAAAGCATAAATTTATAAGCAAAATGAAATGTGTGAAAAGACGGGAAATGAAAAGCTTACCCAAACCTGCTTCCACAGACGAAACTGTCAAAATGAGCTCTGACGAACGCAGAAAACTAACGAAATCTGTTTTTTCACTAAGTCACAAAGCATCGTGCACAGTTTACCAGTTTGGAACTGTAAAAAAATGTGCCTTCACAAATTCACAATATGATATCTGGTAGCTTTTATTACGATACGCGTACATGATTAATCCATGTCCATTTCCCGAAGGGT
Source organism: Eudiplozoon nipponicum (assembly GCA_029291075.1). NCBI lineage: Eukaryota > Metazoa > Platyhelminthes > Monogenea > Mazocraeidea > Diplozoidae > Eudiplozoon > Eudiplozoon nipponicum. The sequence goes on from JAQBSW010003964.1 coordinate 24,053, forward strand.
GATGTGAGAATCCCACAGCATCGATTAATTCTTTTATTCTAAATTTAATTAAGCAAAGAAAAATATCGTGTAAAATTAGTCACAATTAGCCCCACAAATAATCATTCGTCCGTTTGCTAGGTTTTGAGTGTTAAATCACATAAATCCATTGAACTATATGGTTTCGGATAATTGATTGAGAAACACCTAAAGTATAGATAAGAGAATCATAATTAAACTATTAGTAGCTGTGTAAAAATGGTTAAGGCATGCAAAACAAGTAAATCCTGGGTTTGCGCGTTAAGTCACATAAATCCAATGCATGTTCCCTGCGTATTGCGCGTGGATGTGTATATTTAATAAACAAAACCCTATTAATTACAAATAAAATTGCCGTTTAAGAAATCTCAATTAAAACTGCTTGAAACTAATAGAGATTGTTTCTAAAATCACAATTAAGAGAAATATTGTGTAAAAACAGAGTTAGATTATTTGAACTTAAAGAGCATTATATTTGTCAAAATTAAAAATCGGTGGGTTGTAACGCGGAGTAGCGTGCTACATACACCCCCAACAATGAAAATTAGTACACAATGAAGGGGGCTAACCTTAAAGGAGGTGTTATGGCTCTGCCGTAACGAGTAAACACTCGTGTTGGATCTGTCGACACTGAATCTGGTTCCTCTATATCGTGCGGCGGCGTGACAGCGTCAGTTGTCTTAGTTGCTGATGGGATGTTAGAAGTCAGCCCGTGGTCAGAAAAACTGTCTGAAGGAGGAATAATCGTTTCTTCGCCGCCTGATAGGTCAACATCGTGGAACAGCGGGTCATTTGGATTAACGTCGGCCGGGGATAACCTGTGTTTGGAGACTGCTTCAGCTGTGCCATTATAATCTCCAAAATAATTTAATTCCGACGTTGATCTAACACACAATAAGAAACGCGTTTCGGTTTGGCTAGAATCCTGTTATCCATGTCGTTGTTTACGAAGAACCATTTGCAGCAATCAAAATATTTGTGTTTATATATTGGACCATGCTGCTGACGTGTGGGACAGATCGGCAGATTCTGAGCGTTATGCTGTACGTAACTGCGAATTGGAAACAGAAATGTCGGATCGTTCTACGTTATCACAGTTTCAGAGCGTGATCGGACTAGCTCGCCAGGCAGCCGTAGACTTTCGCCAAATACCTTTTCAGGGAGCTACATTTGATCGACTCTCGAGGTCTTGTACGCATTGATAGGAGTACATTCGACAAAGCCACAAGCCAATTATCTTCTGGGCTAGCCTTGAGCAACGCTTTCTGTTCCCGTGTGGCCTTTTGACGAAACCATTTGCTCTAGGATTGCGAGGCGCGGTCACGGAGTATTTGACACCATAGTATTTCAGTAGGGTTGCGAACTCTTCGCGGAGGAACTGTGCGCCACGATCCGTTGTCACTTCAGGTGGAGCACCGAACCGAGCAAACCAATTGAGCTCTAAAGCATAACTGACTGTGTCTTGCTTCATACCTGGCAGTGGTATGTCCTCATACCATCGACTGGTGCGATCCCATATTGACATTAGATAGCGTATATAGTTCATGGCAGGTAAGGTTACAAGATCAACGTGTATGTGCGTGAACCGGACTTTGGGCACTTGGATGACATGGGCCGGCGTTTTAGTGTGTCTCGTCACTTTTCATTTCTGAAATTCTAGACATTGTTTTTACCACTTCTTGACATTTCGCCGCATGCTAGGCCAAAAATACATTCTGGATAAAATTTCCACTGAGGCTTTTCCAAATGGATGGCTCATTGAATGGTAAACCTCGTAGATCTTGTGACGGAGTTTTTCGGGTATAAACGGCCGAGGGCTCACGCCAGTTATTTAACACTGCAGCAGAATTCCATCATAATCAAATGTTTTTAGACGAAGAGATGGATCAGCTTGCTGTGCTGCATGTAATTCCTGATTATTTATATGTGAAGGACACAGGATAGAAGGACAGAGTTCTGCAGGATGGCAACCACGTGTATTCGTGTAAGTTATGAGTTGATACCTCGTGAATATAAATACTCTTTCTTTCCTTTGAGGATCGGGAGTAGATGAAGGTGGTCGGTGTAGATCTTTAACTTTCGGCCATCCAGATAGGTGTGGAAGTGTAGGATCGACCGGTAGATTACGAGTAACTCTTTTTCCAACGTATCATATCGCGTCTCGCGAGGTTGTAGTTTTTGCGAATAGAAAGCGATAGGCTGGTGTATTCCATTGATGGATTGTTCAAGTACTGAGCCTATGGCAACGTCGGATGCGTCCGTTATCAATTCAAAAGGTTGAGACCAATCCGGGCAATGTAACATGGTCGCTTTGCATAGGGCCCTTTTGGCATCCTCGTAAGCCTGCATGTCGTCCACGTTGAGCTGAATCGGTTGTGCTTTCTTGACGAAACGGCTTTCTGGCACGAGATATTTGTGAAGAGGTGCCAGAATCTTGGCAAGGCAGAGTACAAGTCTTGCCCAAGAATCGTCGTAATGCTCGAACGGTGGTTGGAGGCTGTAGATCTTGAATAGCACGAACCTTAGCAGGTATAGGTGTCATGCCTTTCTAGGTAATTTGATAACCGAGGAATTCAAATGATTTTTGTGCAAAGACACTTTTTTTCATGAAATCGGAGTCCATAGTTTGCTAGAGGTGTGAGTAGAATGTCAATAAAATGATGTCGTCTAAGTAGGGAATTACAAAAGGTAGACCATCTAGTATTTCGTCCATAACGCGTTGAAATGTTTGAGATACGTTCTTAAGACCGAAAGGCGTATAATGATATTCGTGACTGCACCTCCTGTGAATCTGAGTGCAGTATAAAATATGGAGTCTTTGTCAATCGTTACTTGGTAGTAGGCTTTCAATAGGTCGAGTTTTGAGTACACAGCATGACCGATAGCAGATCTGAGTAGGTCAGAATGTGTGCAAGAATTTAGAATACGAAAATCTGCTCACACCTTGAAAGTACCGGGTTCGCTCTTTGGTGACGCAAATGGCGAGCAGAATCGTGTACAGATACCTTGTTGACGTAGCATGGCGAATACTTGCTCGGCGGCCTTATGTTTGTGTGGTGCCAATGGGCGTGCTCTTGGAGAATAAGGAGTGGCTTCGATAAGATGATACGATGAGCTGTGATGGCACGCTTCCTCCTGAGATCGGGCATAAAAGGGATAGGTTTGAAAATCTCTTCATGTCGCTTTAGAACATCGTCCAGTTGTGGTATATGAGGAACTGGTGGAATTAGCTGTATAGATGAGACTGCTTCTGCGCGAGTCGTGTGTTTTAGCGCTGATGAAAGCAACTGATTGTCGGCAGTGCGTATCTCTCGTGTCTTTGGACGAATAGTAAAGTCGAAGTGTTCGAGGAAGTCACGTCCAATGATGTTTCTTGTCGTATTGGCAATGATGAAAGGATAATTGAAATATCATTTTGAGTTGGAGAACGAGTTTGTGTGTACTTGTACCCCAAACATCGCTATGTTGGAGCCATTGGTGCAGGTAAGACTGCTGGTGTTGACTGGGTAGGTAGATTCTAAATAATTGTGTCGTAGTAAGCTTATATCTGATCCAGTATCTATGAGAAATAATTCGCCAGAATTTGCGTCACGGATGAGGAAGGATTTTGATAGTGGCAACTGACGATGGGACTTGTTGCTGGCATTTGGGCGTTTGAAGCATGACTTGACTGGAGCCGTCGCTGTAAAGACAATAGTTTGATTGCGCTCTACCGCGAAAGCTACGTGCTTCGAGCCATCAGATGTAGTGCGGCCAACAATCTTGGGGTGATCAGCCTCTACTGTCGCTGAGGAGGCTGACCCCATAAGTTTTCCGAATCCTCCATGGGCAGATCATCCTGAGTTGTCGAAGGAGACCGCGCCCACCTGAACGTCGCGTCTGTGCGTGGGAATGTGCAGCCGTTTCTGAGACAATAGCATGTGGAGTGGCCATAGCTGCGGTGATTCGGACACTATTCCGCCGGTAGCTGTGGAACTGTGGCCCGGCCTCTGGACGTTGACCTCCTGGTGCTGTTTCGGGACGGTGGTCGACGCTGGTCACGCCTGCTCTGGTCGCGTCTATAATGGACGGCATGAACTGAGGCCGAATTTGGCCTAACGGTAAGATTCTCGAGCAGGCTGATGAGGCGCTCATTGGTGACATCTGTTCGGGCTGATGATGATGTGGATGGAGACTCTGACAGTCGTGAGGTGATGTAACCTTGCTTTGAGGCAGGCGAGCTGCAGTGATGTTTTTTGCACCACTTGTCTAGGCGTGCCAGCTGTACGTCGTTTTGCACTTCAACGGAGACGCGCAGGAACGTGGCCATCTCTTGGAGTACCGGAGGAAGCTTCTGTATGAATAGTCGCATCAAGATGTCCTTGGGCAAGTTGATTTAAAAGGCTTTCTGTTCCATCTCCCTGTATAGCTCGGAAGGCATGCGGCTACCTAGAAACATCTGGCTCATCACTTCTGTAAGCCTATCTTCCCGACCTGGTGTCAGGCGCTGCTTGACGGCGCGTTGCAGGCCCTGTCATGGCTGCGAGCATGATCATTCATTCACCTCAACGAATTTCATTTTGTCCTTTACTCAGGGATTGGTGCTGTGAATAATATTCGCTATCTTACACAATATTTGTACAATGCCGAATCTTTATAGATATTTTGATTCTACAATTATTAGATGATAAATGTGGCTTAAAGTATGCGCTAGCAATTTCTAAGTAAATAACTATAATCGCAGTTATTTTATACATATATTTGTTTACGGGTGTTTTAAAATAAACTTATCATAATGTACAAACGTGTTATGGTCTTACCTATTGTAATACAAAAATTTATGTTGTTTTTTCCTACTGTCTTCTCCAAATCCGCAGTCATTATAGTTCACACATAATTAAATTTTAATTTAAAAAAAAAGAAATTCATAAACGATTGTGACACGAACGACGACAGACATCAAGAACGGTAAAGATGTCACTGTAGAAATAGTTCTTGTGTTTTTCCAAGCAAAGAAACCATACGTTTTCTGTAAAATCATTAATGCAGATCCTTATTTTATACATGCTAGAAATCTTTTGTTTGTCTGTCTTGCTAAATTCAACCTAATAATTAACAAGAAAGAGAAGCAAAATATTTTGGAAATGATTAATCTTTAGAATAATGATCTGCATTAATGTTTTCACAGAAAACGCAATTATTGCTTGAATACACATCCATAAAGGAGGATGTACCTTCTAATTGTCCCGTGTTACTGAATCGAATACGTAGTGTGTATAAGGCGTAGTACCAGTACCTACTTTTATTTCGTCCTTAAGCCAGAAACGCGTGTGTAACTTTCGTTTAAGTTCTGGTTCTATTTGAAATCAATCAAATTAAAGATACATGGTATGAAATAGCATATATATTATTTTTTCACAAAATATAGTATTTAACTTCAACATATTTAACTGTATTATTTGAAAGCCAACACAAAATTTGAAAAAAATTCCACTGCCAGACTGTATAGGTTTTCAGGAGTGACGAATGTTCATAATTGGTCTAATTGTCAATTTTGGACCAACTCAGTCAATCTCGAAGACCACTGTTTTGGAACGCGTTACCTGACCGATATCTGGAAAACAAGTGTGTCGGTAGCATTTATATAAACAAAATAAATTATATAGAGTGGTTTTGATTTAAAGTTTCTCTGCCGAATATATTTTATGGAGGTAACTCCATTGCTGCTTTTGTACACATTCGTATAGCAAGCTGTACCTTTCCAGTGTCAAACATTTTTTAATCGAACATATAGTGTAAATATAGCACAATACCGGCTACTGCCATTTGCGCCGCCAATAAAAACGAAAAGCATTTGTATATGAGATTATACATTCCATTCATGTTAGCCATAGTCAGACGTTGTGGCTATATTTGTTTATAGTAATTTGTTACTACGTACACCACAGATAATACACAATTGCATATATTATATCTACGCAAAACAGAATATGCAGCTAATATTTATTTAACTGAATGACATTGCGAAAATCTCTAAATATGAATATTTCTCAATGTCGCGTTTTGCGTAAGCGGGTAATAGCTGTAAAAGGGAAGTTACACAAAGATCCGATATTTCACATTTTCCAATTTTGTTTTGTCTTTGATCGGGCTGACTAATTTTTACTTCAACTGGAAATGCGGTTCTATCACATCTTTGTTTACTGGCGACGTTTCGGTGCCTACTTTCCAGCACCATCATCAGGCAACACAACACTGATCACAATAGCAGATTTAAGCAAATGTGGTAACCTCGTTCCAAAACCATTCTATTTATATATATTTGACTCAACACTATTTTAATCATAGAATTTGTCTCAGTAACTAAACTCAATATATAACTTTTTATAATTAGCAGACCAATCATTACCTCACCTATACATCATCTCATCTCGTATGCAGAATATTTTAGGGGAGAGAGACAGTATCGAACCTTTTGTTATTTGTTATAACTGTATTGCTACTATGTCACGGTAATCAAAATTTAAAAATGCTAAAACTAAAACCTTGACTATCATATACTGTATTTTATTTAAAGCCGGGAACTCTAATGTATACAATGGTGTGTGAGGTATTGCGCACATAGCAACAAATTAGTTCAAATATGGAGCAGCAAGTTACGTAGATGGATGGAGAGTGAATGTTATAGCGACGCTTAGGTGAACGATTAAAGAGAGAAAGATAGAGATAGTCTGGACAACTAACGTTTTTCAAAAAAACTAATCGTAAGCACAATGCGAAGTTAATCAACTATTGGAAATAATTGCATAAGAATATTTGCTCATATGACTAAAATAATTCATTATATCTATATACATATATATCTAAATATAATATCGTTAACATCTTTATATATATTTATGACATTAACGCTCCATCCATCTACGTTAACTTGCTGCTCCATATTTGAACTAATTTGTTGCTATGTGCGCAATACCTCACACACCATTGTATACATTAGAGTTCCCGGCTTTAAATAAAATACAGTATATGACTAGTCAAGGTTTTAGTTTTAGCATTTTTAAATTTTGATTACCGTGACATAGTAGCAATACAGTTATAACAAATAACAAAAGGTTCGATACTGTCTCTCTCCCCTAAAATATTCTGCATACGAGATGAGATGATGTATAGGTGAGGTAATGATTGGTCTGCTAATTATAAAAAGTTATATATTGAGTTTAGTTACTGAGACAAATCCTATGATTAAAATAGTGTTGAGTCAAATATATATAAATAGAATGGTTTTGGAACGAGGTTACCACATTTGCTTAAATCTGCTATTGTGATCAGTGTTGTGTTGCCTGATGATGGTGCTGGAAAGTAGGCACCGAAACGTCGCCAGTAAACAAAGATGTGATAGAACCGCATTTCCAGTTGAAGTAAAAATGAGTCAACCCGATCAAAGACAAAACAAAATTGGAAAATGTGAAATATCGGATCTTTGTGTAACTGCCCGTGTACAGCTATTACCCGCGTACGCAAAACGCGGCATTGAGAACAGATGCTTTTACACCAGTAACTAAAACTTTCTTGAGGATGAATATTTCCGTCGATTATGACCAGAATATATAGCATTTTTTATCTATTTACAGTAAATTATGTCAAGTGTGTCCATTGTAAAACGAGCAAAACTTTGCCTGTAGTTGTCATTGAATAACGTGAAAAGGAGATACTGGCAAAAGTCAACGGTCAGAGCTCTGCTGTGAACAAAAATTACGATTGACTGATTTTGTGCGGAAATAAAATTGAAAGAATTATTCTAGTTCAATTTATTAAACTAATTGAAAATTGTGGGAAAATAGGACAATACAATCTCCCATACGAATGGGTAAACCTGCAGTGGTGAAGCTTACATCATATAAAGCCTTCGACAAGGCGATTTCAAAGCCAACTCTCTATATATAATATATATATATATATATATATATATATATATATATATATACCATGTTTGTAAATGTTACGAACACTATGGCTACTGTGTTAGTAATGGAAACCAACATAGTCGTATCGATAAGGTACATGAAACCAGCACAATGGATTACAATGTGGTGGAGAACTAATACGTATACAATTGTATATTAATTGTTGCGCAACTAGTGATAATTTAGTTCTAATATGACAAGAAGGATAAACCGAAGACAGGATGAATAGCAAATACAACCTCTTGCAAATTAGTTTCGTGCTTATTGGCGATTAATCAGATGGAGCCAGTATAACGCCCTTAGCTCAGTATATATTTTGGAGTGGAACATGGTAAAACAGGAAGTTACAATCTCCTATACAAATGTGTAAATCTGCCGTAGTGGACCTAACTTCATAAAACGACTTCGACAATGCGAAATCAAAGCCAACTCCCTAAATATAGTATATATATACCTCGTCTGTAAAGGATACCAACACTATAACTATTGGTTCAGTACCCGATACCAACATAATGGTACCAAAATTGTACATGGTACCAACACAATAGATTTCAGTGTATGCGAATGTTCACAAAAATTGCGAATTACAACTATTTCTGAACAGCTGTTACTCCAGCAAATCCATACACTCTGGCCTTGATCGATATCAGTTATCAAATTTCTCTGTAATCATGATATAATGCACTTAAATCTATAGTAGTAAGATACTGTTTGTGGAAGAGAACTAATACATATTCAATTGTATTTTAGATGTTACGCACACAATAACAAATAAATTCTAAAATAACCTGACCTAATATACAATTTTAAATATATTAATTCTCCACCACAAGCAACATCTAACAGTTATATATTTAATCGAATGATGCCATGTTTACCTCGAAATAAGATAAAAGATATCGATGAATGCTAGAGTGTATGCATTTGCTGGAGTAACACGTGTTCAGATACAGCTGTAATTTTCAATTTATGTGAATTTTAGCATACATTGTAATGTATTTTTTCGGTACCCTGTAGCTTTTTGTTCCACTATGGCAGTATCGATTACTATCAGAATAGACATGACTTTGAAATTACATTGGCGAAGGGTTTTCATGAAGTTAGTTCCAATACTACAAGTTTACACATTCCTATAGGAGATTGTATCGTACTATTTGCCTACATTCCTTACTCAAATATATAGTGAGTAAAGGGCGTAATACCGACATCTACAAATGAGTCGCAAGTAAGCACGGAACGACTGAGCAATAGCAATTTCTAAGTAAATAACTAGAATAGCAGTTATTTTATACATATTTTTGTTTACGGGTGTTTTAAATAATTTTATCATGATTTAACAAACGTGTTATAGTTTAACCTACTATAATGTAACACGCGGCTCCACGTTACAACCAAAAAATGTTCAATTTTGACAAATATAGTTCTCTTTAAGGTCAAGTAGTCTAACTCTGGTTTTTACACAATATTTCTCTTAACTGTGCTTTTAGCAACAATCTCTGTTAGTTTCAAGCAGTTTTAATGGAGATTTCTTGAACTGCAAATTTAATTGTAATTAAAATGGTTTTGTTTAATAATACACACCCGCGCGTAATACGCAGGTAAAATGCAGTAGATTTATGTTTCTCTGTGTTCAAACACTGGATTAACTTGATGTACATGCCTTAACCATTTTTTACACAACCACTAACAGTTCAGTTATGATTCTAGTGACTCAAACATCAGGTTTTTCTCAATCCTTTATCCGAAACTCTATAGTTCAATGGATTTATGTGTTAACACTCAAAACCTAGCAAAAGGTGGACTAATTATTCGTGGTGCTTATTATGATTGCTTTTACACGATTTCTCTCCATAAATTATTATGTTTCTTTTCATCAATTACCGGTGACTTTAAACGAAATTGCTAATCACTCTGGATTTATATCCTCGTAATTTTTCAATCATTTACATGAATTCATCACGATTCAGCCGATTGTGTTTATTGTGATTACTTTTGTATAAGACATTTAATTGTGTTGACAATATATTATTTTGTTGCCGTCTAGAGCACGGTCTATTTGGATTAACAGTGAATTGATTCATGCATTGCAATGTAACACGCGGCTCCGTGTTACAACCCAACGATCTTCGTTTTTTATAAATACAGTGCTCTTTAAGGTCAAATATTCTAACTCTGTTCTTACACAATATTTCTCTTAAATGTGATTTTAGGAACAACCTCTGTTAGTTTCAAGCAGTTTTAATCGATATTTCTTGAACTGAAATTTTATTTGTAATTAATAGGGTTTTTATTAAATAAACAGAACCGCGCGCGATCCGCGAGGATCACGCTGTGGACTATTATGTCACTGCGGATTTATTTCGGTTAGTTGGATTATTCGCAATTTATGTGTACGATTTACTGTTCACATTTAATTATACCTATCCGAACTTCAGAGAATAATGGATTAGTATAATGACATGAGTTTAAAACCATAGCAAGCAGTGAACTAAATATTTGTGAGTTTTTGTCATTGAAGTCTTTATACGGTTTACACATTCATTTTTAGTGATAACTTTTAACATTGACTCTATTCATATCATCATGTATTTTCAATCGAGTTTTTGTCATTGAAGTCTTTATACGGTTTACACATTCATTTTTAGTGATAACTTTTAACGTTGACTCTATTCATATCATCATGTATTTTAAATCGATGGCATAATTACGGTTCCATTCAGACATTTGTATACGAATAACTGCTTGTGTGCAAAAAAATTTTCTTTATAAACATAAATCATTTTAGCTGTTGCCGTCTAGAAGACGGTGTCTAAGACCTACTTTTGCATAAAAATCTGTTTTTATTGCCGACCAACACATGTTCAATTTGGACTAACTGTGAATTATATTTCTATTTGCAACATTGTGTATAATATATGTATGACACCATTTTCTGCCTTCTCACATCAACCATCCGAAAAGGATCAGAGACTGATTATGTGCTAGGGTAGTAATAATAGCCACCATGGATATGTAGGACGGGTATAGAATCACGAAAAATACGCCTACAGCAACATAACATTCAATAAACGTCTGATAACATGGATGAGTCTTCTCACTTCACCCTTCGGGAAAAGGTCAGAGGCTAATCATAAGGACGGGTAGTAACAACAGCCACCATGAATATATAGGAATGGGACAATTTTACTAAATAGACAGCTACCACGCAAAACCTATTACTATAACTACAAAACCTCCTACAATAATACAAAAAATTATGTCGTTTTTGCCTAATGTCTTCTCCAAATCCGCATTCATCATAATTAATACATAACTAAATTTAAATTTTGAAAAATTATTCAGAAACGATTAGGCCACTGACGACGACAGACATCAAGAACGGTAATGATGTCAATGTAGAAATAATTCTAGTGTTTTTCCAAGCAAAGTAAGCGTACGTTTTCTGTAAAATCTTTAATGCAGATCATTATTCTAAAATTTAATAATGATCGAAATCTTTTGTTTGTCTGTCTTGCTACTTTCAAACTAATAAGTAGAAAGACAGAAAAGCAAAATATTTTGAACATAATTAATAATGATCTGCATTAATGGTTTCACCGAAAACGTATGCTCTCTTTGCTTGGATGAACACTAGATTTGTTGACAACTTTGTATAAGATTGACGCAATTATTGCTTGAATACACATCCATAAAGGAGGATGTACCTTATAATTGTCCCATGTTACTGAATCGAATACATAGTGTGTATAGAGCGTAGTTCTTATCTTATTTCGCCATTAATCAATCAAATTAAAGCTACATAATATAGCAATTGCATACGTTATTTTTTCACAAAATATAATATATAACTTCAACATATTTAACTGTATTGTGTGAAGGCCAACTCGAAATGTGAAAAAATATAGGTTTTCAGGAGTGACAAATGTTCATAAATGGTTATAATTTTAAATTTTGTTGAAATTTAGCATACATTGAAATCCATTTTGTTGGTACCACGTATCTTTTCGGTACCATAATATTCGTATCAGTTACATACACAATAGGCATAGTGTTGGTTTCCTTTACAGACTCCGTTTATATATTATATATAGTGAGTTGACTTTAAAGGCTAACATATGGAGCTAGCTTTACTACTGTAGGTTTACACATTCGTTCTGTAGATTTTCCCGTCCTATTTGCGAACATTTAGGCTAATTATTTTAACGGAAATATTTTTTTTCCGTTTAATTTCTGATCAAATTTAATCAATCGTAATTTTTGTTTACAGCCGAATGCTGACCTTTACCTATTGTCCGTGTCCCTTTATGACGTTAACCAATGACAACTATTGGCAATTGATGGCTTGCTATACTATGTGCCGACGTGACATAATTAGCTGTAATGTATAAAACACACAAAAAATTGTTGTGCCTTATTAGGCATGCATTTCATCATACGCACCATTAAACTTTGCTCACAGTATTTAACAAGTCACAGACAGTCTATTTCTCGTATGGTGCACGCCTCTTTTCTGTTTGTTAATCATTGAATTCGTTTTGTTCATCAGTTCCATTTGCAATTCAACTAATAAACACTTTTTATTTAATATGTCCATATAATAGGTTGAATATGCGTTTGTTTACATAACATCTAGTTTCTAATCTCTCGTAAAAATTCTAAATAAACGTAGTGATATATACTAAACTAACAATAGCAGGTAGTTTTCGGAGTAGGCAAGGCTTACTAGTATTGCTGTTAACTTTTTAGCAAGGGAAGATTTATTACACACACACAAACAAACATATATATATATATATATATATATATATATATATATATATATAAGGAAGAGAAAAAAATTTAAAAATAAAACGTATGTAAATTGTGGATAATCGAGTCAAAGATACTCAACTACACATTGCAACTGTCATGTTTATGAATTATGGATTTTCATTTGATTAAGTAGAGGAGAACTAATTTTATTTTCGGATTTCATTTGATTTCTTGTTGGTGTTTTATTGTCAGTTCACTTGAAATTTCGTGTGTCTGTGTGTGTGTCAAGATGTCTGCGTGCGTGTAGGAGTCCACCTAATAGTATTAAAAGTAATGTATTAGATCAGGTCTTTCTTGTAATGATGCATCGAATTTTGACCAGGTTTTGCTTTTATGACTATTTACTATACGAATGTTTTCCCTTTGTATGTTGTCTTTCGTATTGCTATATACGTGCGATATATTATGTCTCCATTTTATTAAATTATACCGATTGCAGTGTTGATTGCTCATTTTTGTGCGATTTCTGTCACTGTTACTGATGATATGGATGCCTGGCATCGTCAGGAGAGTCAGCTGATTCCGAGCATATATCTTATTTAACGTATTTCTCAGTTTAACACAAAGTTAAGTCTGAAAAAATAATTATACATATTCAAAGCCATTTATATAAAACATCAAGAAACCTGCCCAAACGTTAAAAACGTTCCTGAAGCGTGAGATCTTACTAGACTGGCCAAGAATACCACAAATCATCAACAGTTTTATGCATCCAGGCGAGACCGAATACCCATTATACCAGCGTCAACCAATTTTATGTAATTAAACGAACATTGGTTGCTTGGGCGGAGATAAAAATTACTTAATCAAGATTGCAATTTTTACACAAACACCTGACCCATTATGTACATACATTTGTCAGAATAAACTGTATTATATAATGTAGAATAGGCAGTTCATCCATTAGACCGGTTTCGTCCTTATTAGGATCTCATCACGTACTGTCTAGAATTTTCCGTGGACAGGCCTTAAACCTGAGCACGCCTGCTTCGGAATCTTGTATTTTAACAACTGAGCCACACTGCCACACCCTACCGATCAGATTAGCAACACACTCAAGTGAAATCAGTTACGCAACCGCCATAACTATCATCATTAACTGTGATAGAAATTGTAAAAAAATATGAGGGATTAACACTGCACTTTTGACAGGCTGATGAAATAAAATTCATGAACAATGTGAAGCGTAAGACAATATACAGAGTGGGGTGGGATTTCGTACACTAAAATAGCGAACAAAATGAACAACTTAAAAAACTCAATCCATCAATACAGAAAAAATAGGTCTCAAATATCACTTTGTATCAAATGTGTTTTCTCTTCCTCAAAAATATACTGTAGTATTCAAAGGCAACAGACAGCATAAAACATTCAGAAGCAAGTGAAAAAATAAAATTCTACTATTTGCTTAACAATTCAGCTTTCACGGGGAGCTCGGTTGAAAAGCGATTGAACTGACATTATCCAATCTGTGTGAGTTTTTGAACGTACGACGGTTTACATATTTACAAGTAATTACTATTAGAAAAATTTAAAAATCCGATTATTCTTCAAAATATATGTTATCCTATCTATTTACGAATGCAAGTAAGTATGTGTTTTTGTATTCATGAATATATGCACACAAAGATCAAGAACGTAGGAAATTAATAACAAACATACTGAGTGTGTAGGTATGCGTATACTGTGTATGTAACTATGTATACATGCATATTTGTATGTATTTATTCATGCATATATGTATGTATTCATTTATGTATGTATGTATTTGTGTATGTATGTATGTATGTATGTATGTATGTATGTATGTATGTATGTATGTATGTATGTATGTATGTATGTATGTATGTATGTATGTATGTATGTATGTATGTATGTATGTATGTATGTATGTATGTATGTATGTATGTATGTATGTATGTATGTATGTATGTATGTATGTATGTATGTATGTATGTATGTATGTATGTATGTATGTATGTATGTATGTATGTATGTATGTATGTATGTATGTATGTATGTATGTATGTATGTATGTATGTATGTATGTATGTATGTATGTATATGTATGTATGTATGATATGTATGTATGCATGTATGTATGTATGTATGTATGTATGTATGGTATGTGTGTGTATGTACGTATGTATGTAGGTATGTATGTATGTATGTATGTATGTATGTATGTATGTATGTATGTATGTATGTATGTATGTATGTATGTATGTATGTATGTATGTATGCATGTACGTATGTATGTATGTATGAATGTATGTATGTATGCATGTATGTATGTATGTATGTATGTATGTATGCATGTATGGATGTATGTATGTATGTATGTATCAGTTAAATACTGTTTGTTGCGAAGATCTAATATATATGCAATTATGTATTAGGTGTTGCGAACCTAGCAACAAATTAGTTCATTTGTGACCAGAAGGATAAACCAAAGGCAGCATGAACGGAAGGTATAATCTCATGCACATTCGTTTCGTGCTTACTGGCGACTCATTAGTAGGAGCCGGTATTACGCCCTTTAAACACTATATATTTGGTCGAAGATTGTGGAATAATAGGACAGAACAATCTACTTGACGAATGTGTAAACCTGCAATAGTGAAGCTAACATAATTTAAAATCAACGACAATGCGACTTCAACGTTAACTCACACCATGTAATATATATACCGAGTCTGTAAAGGATACTAACACTATGGCTATTGTGTTAGTAACCGATACCAACATTATTGTACCGAAAAGGTACATGGTACTAACACTATGGTTTCCGAGTCGTTACATGATACCAACCTGATGGATATCAATTTATGCTAAAGTTCACCGAAATTGAGAATTACAAGAATTTCTGAACACCTGCTCCTCCAGTAAATCCATACACTCTGACCTTGCTCGATATCAGTTATCACATTTCGCGGTAAGCATTGACATCATTCAATTCAATATATAACAGCTAAATACTGTTTGTTGCGAAGAGCTAATATATATGCAAGTATGTATTAGGTGTTGCGAACCTAGTAACAAATTAGTTCAGTTGTGACCAGAAGGATAAACCAAAGGCAGCATGAACGGAAAGTATAATCTCATGCACATTCGTTTCGTGCTTACTGGCGACTCATCAGTAGGAGCCGGTATTACGCCCTTTAACCACTATATATTTGGTCAAAGAATGTGGAATAATAGGACGATACAATCTCCTAGACGAATTTGTAAACCTGCAATAGTGAAGCTAACATCATATAAAGTCAACGACAATGCGACTTCAACGCTAACTCACACCATATAATATATATACCGAGTCTGTAAAGGATACTAACACTATGGCTATTGTGTTAGTAACCGATACCAACATTATTGTACCGAAAAGGTACATGGTACTAACACTATGGTTTCCGAGTCGGTACATGATACCAACCTGATGGATATCAATTTATGCTAAAGTTCACCAAAATTGAGAATTACAACAATTTCTGAACACCTGTTCGTCCAGTAAATCCATACACTCTGGCCTTGATCGATATCAGTTATCATATTTCGTGGTAAGCATGACATCATTCAATTCAATATATCACAGTTAAATACTGTTTGTTGCGAAGATCTAATATATATGCAAGTATGTATTAGGTGTTGCGAACCTAGTAACAAATTAGTTCAGTTGTGACCAGAAGGATAAACCAAAGACAGCATGAACGGTAAGAATAATCTCGTGCACATTCGTTTCGTGCTTACTGGCGACTCATCAGTAGGAGCCGTTATTACGCCCTTTAACCACTATATATTTGGTCGAAGAATGTGGAATAATAGGACGGTACAATCTCCTAGACGAATTTGTAAACCTGCAATAGTGAAGCTAACATCATATAAAATCAACGACAATGCGACTTCAACGCTAACTCACACCATATAATATATATACCGAGTCTGTAAAGGATACTAACACTATGGCTATTGTGTTAGTAACCGATACCAACATTATTGTACCGAAAAGGTACATGGTACTAACACTATGGTTTCCGAGTCGGTACATGATACCAACCTGATGGATATCACTGTCACTACGTTCAAGAAAAGGGTTGGACTCATTGATTTTTCCTAACCAATCTAATTTTATTTTTTATTTTTATCCCAAAAATCCATGAATGAAGGACATATAGATGATAGGAGTCAACTACATCCGTTTAAGATAAAATTTTTGTAAAATTACACAAACAGATATTTCTCTTTATTTTAAATCATTATATATATATATATATATATATATATATATATATATATATATATATATATATATATATATATATATGCATTTTGGATTATCAACTTACATATCAGATATACTATTTTTCTTAGATAGCTGTTACTTTTACAGTTTATATATGAAGCTTCACTTTTATCTCTATTACCAAATGAATAAATCGTGTTCTGTAAATGCAAATAACAAAATGTCTCATGGACAATATAATTTATACTTAATTCCGGCTGAGTTAATACTTTTATAGATTTACCATAGTTTTAATTTGTACAGCCGTCACCTGACAACAATAGAGCACCAGAACATTTTAAATATTTTTCTACATAAAATAATATTTTCCAATAATGACGCAGCTGCGTGAATTTCCAGGAATTTGTTTTACTAAAACGATTAACCATTTGAGAAATTTCTAAATTCATGGCTTGCAGCGTAGTGCGAAGTTCTTAAATTTTCAGCAAATTTTATTATCAAACAAATCCTATGTACCACAATTATTGAGAAATAACTAAATATACGAGTGTCGGCTCTACGATAATTAGAATCTACGCTTCCGCTCAAATTTTATTTAATTACAATTTTTGAGTGACTCATTTTAGCATATGGTTTTGAATATAAAAGTAATCTTTGAATTCTTTTAGAAAGATGTGGGTATGAGAAATTTTTCCAATTATATTCCATCAACGTCCCATATTTATAGCAATCAGTAAATTTCTGCATAAAGGAAGTATCACCCATGAAATTGTATCTTGTTTGAAAATATGTCTTCATGATTCATAAAAAATTGCTTCTGCTTTAAATCGTACTATTGATCTAAACAATTTGTCTAAAAATATCAAAATTGTTCCCCTTTATGGCAATGATAAGATATATTTTAATTTCACATATGCTTTCCTACAGAATATAATGTTGCACGCAGAAAGCGTTATGGCTAAATGCTTACAGGGCTTCCATCTAGATTTTTAAAACGTATCTATCCGGCAGCTTTATGGCCTATCCTGGTATCTAAATTGTTCATTACGCATTCAATGTGATTTGATCACCACATGAGAACGAAGTTTGGTTATGTAACATAGCATATACTTTCAAGACTTGAAGCTCGTCTCTACTTTGAAAACGGTTATAACTGAAGGGTTTTATGCAACAGTGCAATTCGTTCTCAAGAAAAATCTTTATAGCTACCAGAATGATTTGAGCTGTCAACCTATATTAATTAACACTCATTTCATCACTCACGCCTCTATAAAAAATGTCGTTATTCTTGCAGTATTCTTTCAAATTCTTTAAAATTTTTAGGCTGGAAACACTGCATTATATTTATGCTTATAAATAGAAATTTTGGTGATTTGCTACCAGTTGCCAGAATAACGGGATCTATGAAAGTTCCAATCGTGCCGACTGTTTTAAATTCGCACAGCGCATGTTAGCACAAGAGCAGACTATGTGGCCCAAAGGATTGCGACCTAGAATGAAGTGCAAGGTTAATCGGTGTACACTGACCACCAAATGAACAGGTTATATGCGGATTACATCACCAAAAAACGATATCGAATCTCACGATACCTAATAGCTAGAGAGCCGAGTATTTGCTTGCAGTGATCAAAAAAAGTTGCTCCATCGTCATAGACCCCACCCATCCCCATCGTCTATCTTATAAACTGCAGGCAAATGCGTCAACATTTCCGACTAGAACACTACCGATCAAGAAGACAATAAAAATGAACCACGCTTCGACACAAAACCATTTATGTTTTTACTGATATTTCATACGCGGCTGTAAAACAAATAACTGTCGACAGGGCTTCGATGATTAGTCGTTGTTGAGAAGGGACGAGCAGATACAATATGGTGGTTTTAATTGTTGCTAAACGAAAAGTACACAGCCCGTTTTGATAAGATTCTTGGATGACAGCTAAAAGTTGATACAGTAAAATGATGATGGTGAGATGGTTAATACGGGAAGACAATAATTCGTTATTCTTTGCATTAAATTATTGAAATTAGTAAAAGAAGGCAAAACAAAAATTTTAGAATTGAGTAATTGGTTATGTTGTGGACGGAGCTAATAATCCATGGGCTTCAAATTGATGTGACTTGGAGGAAAATCTTAAGGCCAACCTGATGATTTTTATTGTTAATGTATACAAACCTGTGGAACTAATAGCATTGTACGAAGTATTGATATGATTTAATTTTGTGAGTAGAAGTCAACAAGACGTCGATCATGGGTGCTATATACTTGCCAATTGGTAATGTTCTACGTAGTGACGGCCGATGAGAATGACTAATCAGGGGAGTCAACAACGGTGAGCCATGGTTATTTCTAGCTGCACACTATGATGCTTCAGCTTTCTCTGGTGATGATGTAGGAGATGTTGTAGTGCAACTATGTAAAGTGATCGTCTGGCTGAATCGGTGTAACAGACTGTTTGATTATTTTCATTTAAAATAAATTGTCTTCCTTTAAATGCCCATTTTATAATTACTTGCCTAATTTGCTTGAGCTGTATAATTGTATGCATGTTCGGATATTGTAACTATTGATTCTTTCCGTTTGACGACTGGTTAAATACAATGGGATTGGTGTTTACTTCAAGCTCGCAAACTTGATTTAAAGAAATGTTACCACCACCCGCACAATCAATTATTGTTTAAATTGTATTGCCTATATATGTATATGTGGCGAAAGCTGCAAACGGTTAATGTTCGTGACTGCATAGAAATTGTGCAGCCGACATTTCCAGTCAAGTTCAATGTATGCGAGACTGCTAGGGGTGAGAGCCGCATATCTAAATTTGATTTCCATATATATTCAATGCGGTTTGATCCTCGATAGTCAGTTTGCCGTCGTACTCTGATGATGATCAAGTAAGGTTGAAACGCGTCAGTGCGTTGCGGCTGGCGATAGTTTTGTTATGTTGTTCGACGACTGGTTAAATAAAATGGGATTGGTGTTTACTTCAAGCTTGCAAACTTGATTTAAAGAATTGTTACCACTACACGCGCAATCAATTATTGTTAAATTGTAACTATTTGGTTACGTTTTTTTTAAAATTAATAAGAAATGCAGATTTGGAAATTTTTTATCACCCACTTATAAGCGGTGTAAAGACTAATTCGATTTTATTATTATTTCTCTACTATTTTGATTTAGATCGGCGTGGAAACTATTTCTCATATAGTTTTATGAACTTTGACTTATATGATAAAAGTTTAATTCTTCTTATTATACTGTTTATTGGACTAATTTGTGAAGAAGTATATCATGAGACTAAATAAGCTTAAATTTTTTTTATAAATTAGCAGTCACCAATTGCTAATTAAAAGACGTTAAATAGAGTTTGTCTTCGTCACTGGGATTGGGGCGTTCGTCTAGACAGATTTGGCTTGCAGTACAGAAGATGAACTGCGACAAGTCGGCTATAGGATGATAGAGATATTTAAAACTGTTTAACGTACATTGACCACTACGATTCCCAAATGATTTGCGAGTTGTATCACAGAGCAAAGTCGGTGAGTTGTCAACAACTGTCAAGAAAATTGGCTACATGTTATCATGTAATCTTGCTGATTGGTATTAAGAAATACGGTTCTTAATTGCTCGACAGCCGATATTTTTTCACTGTTGTTTGCAAGATGGAATGCGGAACAAGGTCGGTGTGTAGTCTCTGGCTGCAATATACGGGTAGGTAAAATTTGAATTAACGCCTAATGGTGTGAGACTACATTTTGCTTAATACCTCGAAGGGAGCCATATTGTACTGAATGTTTGCAAAGTGAAATGCTACTCGAGGTCAGCGCAAGATCACTGTCCGCCAAATAGGGAAGATGAAATGTAAAAAAATGCAGACTAGTTTGTAACTATACGGTTCTTAATAGCTAAGTCAGTGCGTAATTATTATTTGAGAAGTGACATGTGGTGCGAAGTAAATGAGAGATCACTTGTATTAACATATATGCTTCTAAATAGCTCGAAGCAGATAATGTGTTCATACCGTTTGCTAACTGGAATGCATAGCAAGGTTGGTGGGCTGACTTTGGCCTCCCGAATAACAGGATATATGTAAGTAACATTCAAGCCAATTGGCATAAAACGATATGGTGCCTACATGTTCAAATACACATTGTGTGTCTTAACGGCTTGCGGCGTGGAGCGTGCGGAAAAGTCATCAAGCATAAACGGGCTTACAAAAATATAAATAGATAAAATAAACATTAATGCTGTATTATGTGAAGCTGTACGTTACCTAAAATTTCACGATCAGTCATTGAGTACCAATGTTTATTAAGTGGAGAGTGGTGCAATACAGGTAAGTGCTGATCGGCCGTTAAAGTAACACAGTAGACATGAGTAATACTCATGCCGAATGATATGAATCTACATGGTATATTAAAGCTCGATTACAGACATTCTGAACCAATGGTTTGCAAGTGAACTGCAGAGCGAAGCCGGTAAGTAGTCACTGGCTGCCGATGTAACTTGCTATGGGTTAGTAAAACTCACGTCAATCGGTATGAAACAATAAGGCGCCTAATAGCACAACGGCTGGCATTTCGCACAAGTGGTATACAAAAAGGAGTACAGTGAGAAGTAATTGAGTGACCACTGGCCGTCGAGATAACAGGACAGACGTTATTATTGCTTATAGCATATGGCTTAATACAATAAGGTGACTAATAGATCAGGAGCTGATATTGTTATCCAATATTTGTGATATTTAATGCATTTCCAGGTTGGTGGATGATTTTTGCCCGCCAAAATTATTGGTTATATGCGAACTATATTGAGGCCAAAAAGTAAGTAATAATATGGTGCCTAATTTATCGAGAGCAGAAATCTTTCCACAAACATTGGCAGGAGGATAACATAACGTGTTACGTGAGTGGTCCTCAATCGCCAAAATAACACCATAAATTAGAATAAATTAATGCTGAATTCACCGACCGGACGGAGAAAATTAGCATGTAAATAATGTTAATGCCGAATTGTATGAAGCTATGCGGTGGCTAATAATTTGAAAGCAGAATTTATGCGACAACCGTTTGCGAGGTAGAATTATTTGCGAAGTTATTAAGCGGTCATCAGTTGCCAAAATAAGAGAACAGATGTTAGTAATATTTATGTAAAATGTGAAAATTTATGTTGCATGAAAGCTCGAGAGTCGAATGGGTACACAAACAGTTTGCGAGCCGGAGTGCTGTGCGTTGTCGTTGAGTGGTCAACGGCCCTCGAGATCATAGAATAGATGGAAGTAATGTTATGCTAAATCATCTAAAACAATTCAGTGCCTAATAGTTTGAGAGCAGGATTTATACTCCATCGATTTGCGAGCTAAAACGCAATTATTTGTCGTTTAAGGATCACCATTATTTTAAACAACAGAATAGATCAATTTAATAATAATGCTAAATGGTTTGGAAAAATTCGATAATTTATGGCTTGACAGCAGACTTTATGCGCTATGGGTTTCCGCGCTATAATGCATGGCGAGTTCGCCTGTTTTTTGTCTGAACATTTTAGATTTTCGAACATAAAAATTTTTAGTCTGATTCGTGTGTCAACATAGTTTTAATCTACATTCATGTTGCTTCCAACTTAGGCGCTCGCCATAATTATTATTATTATCAATTAGCTGTAATTAATTACATCTAGTTCCACTGTATTAATTGACTTTTTTTAATGCTATGGAGCATCTAAACGTCCGATATTTGTTCTTTTGGTGACCTTGTTACTTTGTGTGGTCGACAAACTGGTGTGCTTAAACGAATTTTCAACACAGATTTCAGTTTTTACTTACCCGATTATTCGATTGTTAGGCAGACCGAAAGTAGCTCCAAGTAGTAATAACTTGGCTAAGTGCTAGAATTACACTTCAAGGAACTTCTGGGATAAAAAATCATAATTTCATTCCAAAGACCTATTTACAAAATTTTAGCTTTTGAAGTCGAGGTGCAATTTATGAAAACTTAGTTTAACTTTAATTAGTGAATTATTTCAATGAACGAAACTTTAATTTAAAAATTAAATGTGTGCATGACCGGATGTTAATCAATTACCTGATCTTTGTTTTGTCTAACAAGATTATTGCTTCTCTGTTGACAATTTTCTATTTCGACACAATTCAAAACTCATTTCCGAGCATCTAGTTAGGTCTACAACACATAGCACCAAATAGGATCAACCTAATAAAATGAGTACATTGTATAATTAAATTGACCTAGAGTAAGGAGGTTATACTAGCTCCATGTTCTGCGATATTGCTCAGATGGATGAAAGAATAACGTCAAAATATTGCTGGGAGAAATTTCGTCAGTCCCCTTGACATCAGATTATAGTAAACCATCTGGTGTGTTGACTCTCCGCGAGGTGCGTTCGCACGTCGTTGCCATGCACTGGCAGTTTCGCGAAGATCAGATTGATCCCCATTTCCAAGTACGCATCGATCTGGTCTTCGTTTTGGCTGGGTGCGGATTCGTCCCGTTCTTCCGAAGGCTTCAACATTGTTCATAAATAACCACTGGTAATTAGGTACGATCTAATCTTCGTTGACTGGTAACCTCGTTCCGAAACAGTTCTATTTATATTTTAGTTATTTCTTTTACTCACCAATGGTTTTAAACAAAGAGTTTGTCTCAGTAAAGAGGTTACCGAATTTGCTCAAATCTGCTATTGTGAGTATTGGGATGTGTAAAGGCCTTTTGATGGAATTGGAAATCAGGTACCGAAATCACGCCAGTCAACAAAGGTTAGATCGTACCTCATTTCCAGTGGTTAGTATGAACGATGTTGAAGTCTTCGGAAGGAAGAAATGAATCCGCACCCAGCCAAAACGTAGACCAGATCGATGCGTACTTGGAAATGGGGATCAATTGGATCTTCGTGAAACTGACAGTGCCAAGCAACAACCAGCGAATGCAACTCGCGGCGAGTCAACATATGAAACTCGCACTACGCAAATATCATTCAAAACAGCTGGTATTTCGGATATTTGCTAGTTTTATACTGCTTTGATGATTTCCATTTAGATCATCGCAATTTAAGTAAATTGCTTTGCATAAATAGGCAATAAATCTGTGCACCATAACGCAACCGGCAAACATGTGCCTAATTTTGTGGATTTTTTAGAACTTTATCCTTTTCCTAAATTGCACTGTTGTGTAGATAACAAAAACAGTTATTTGCACTCTTATCCAATGCATGTCCGGTGTGGATAAGTGTAATCACAAGTATTGCATGCCGCTGCAACCACCAAATGGTAAATGTTGATTTTCATGTTGCTCAGCCGTAAATTTATTTATAGCCGAAAAAAGGTTTGCTCGCTTTTGAAATGAAGACGAAAGCATATTTTCCTGTTTGTCTTTTCGTCGGATGAAGTTATTGCCAATATAGCCAACATTTCTTCCTGCAAAGTGTAGAATCATGGGTACCGGAAAATGCCCTATGCACGCACACTGAAACGCACATCTGCAAATTAAAAAAAGTGTGATTAAACTATGTTTGTAATTAAAGATTTCCAAACACGTGACTTGAGTGTTTTTGCTCGATTGGTATGTATAGGTTCCATGTAAGTATTCGAAATAGATGGATGACTGAATTTTCTCATAGTAAATGTAGTTATTATTTAACTTGCCTACAAGAAACGTTGAAGTACCAAAGATCTTTGCCAATTGTATACATTTTAGTTCAGCCGTTTAGTATAATATTAACGGGAATTGATAAATAATTTGTAACTTCCGACATAAAATTTCACATTATATATATATATATATATATATATATATATATATATATATGACTCACACCACAAGAGAATACTGGCGTAGTCGCTAATTTAACAGGTCTTCTGTAGCTAGAAGGTTGTTAGCAATCTGGCAAGCCTCGTCTCTGTTGAAGGCTATTTGTAATTTCTACTCTAGTCCAAATCACAATGTTGCTCCAAGAATACCCAGAGAAAATCGGAACAGAGAGTGCTTGGTACACAAACGTATATTGTACATGGTATTATTTTTTTGCTATTTGTATCTCTCGCCACACACATATATATAGACAATAACATTAAACAATAATTGATTGCTCGGGTAGTGGTAACAATTCTTTAAATCAAGTTCGCGAGCATGAAGTAGATACCGATCTCATTATATTTAACCAGTCGTCGAACAGCATAACAAAACTACCGCCAGTCGCAACGCGCTGACGCGTTTCGACCTTCGATGATCATCATCAGAGTTCGTCAATGGTTAAATACAATGGGATCGGTGTTTACTTCAAGCTCGCAAACTTGATTTAGAGAATTGTTCCAACCACCCGCACAATCAGATATTGTTTAATTGTTTTGTCTATATATATGATTGTGTGGCGGAAGTTACAAACAGCTAATGATCGTGACTTCATAGTAATTGTGCAGCCGATATTTCCAGTCACGTACAATGTATGCAAGATTACTAGAGGTGAGAGCAGCATATCAAGTTTTTCTGTCTATATATCTGCAATGCGATTCGATCCTCGCTAATCAGATTGCCGTCGTAATCTGATGATGATCATGGAAGGTCGAAACGCGTCAGTGCGTTGCGACTGGCGGTAATTTTGTTATATTGTTCGATGACTGGTTAAATACAATGGGATTGGTGTTTATTTCAAGCTCGCAAACTTGATCTGAAGAATTGTTACCACCACCCACGAAATCAATTATTGTGTTATTGTATTGTCTATATATATGTGTGTGACGAAAGCTACAAACAGCTAATGTTCGTATCTGCATAGAAATTGTGCAGCAGCCATTTTCAGTCACGTACAATGTATGCAAGACTACTAGAGGTGGGAGCCGCATATCTAATTTTGCTTTCCATATATATATACAATGCTGATGGATCATTGCTAGTCAGTTTGCGCAATTTGTTCAACCTGAAGTAAGAGCTTACCAACAACGTTGGTTAGTGTAATTGTGTGTTCTGTATGGCAGGGTTTTGCTGTAATAGCGTCGCTAAACTCATAGGCGAATGTTCCGAGGTTCGAGCCCCGGTCAATTGCTAACTATGAAAAGTATTTGAAGAGTGTCAAAAGAGAACGAAACCGGTCTACAGGATAGATTGCATTTGCTACCCAATAACATGTGCAATTAATACTAAAACACACACAAACACACACACACACATATATATATATATATATATATATATATATATATATATATATAATTAATGACTATAAACGTCGATTCAATAAGTTTGTGCAAGATTGCAGGAATTCTGTTCAATAATGACACATCGGATGTGGCTAATTAAAACTTCAGGTCCTACGAAATGCCCAATTTGTTCAACCTGAAGTAAGAGCTTACCAACAAATATGTTAGTGAAATTGCGTGTTGTATATGGCAAGGTATTGCTGTGATATGGTTAATAAACTCATAGGAAAACGTGCCGAGGTTCGAGCCCTGATCAAGTCAAATTATGAAAAGTACTTGACGAGTTTTCAAAAACAACGAAACCGGTCTATATATATATATATATATATAATCAATGACTATAAACCTGAATTCGACAAATCTGCTTCAGATTGCAGGAATGCTATTCAATAATGGCACATTAGATATGGTTAACTAAAGCTTCAGGTCCTAAGAAATGCGAAATTTGTTCAACCTGAAGTAAGAGCTTACCAACTACGTTGGTTAGTGTAATTGCGTGTTCTGTATGGCAGGGATTTGCTGTGATATGGTTGCTAAACTCGAGGGTAAATGTGCCGAGGTTCGAGCCACGGTCAAGGCAAATTATAAAAAGTATTTGACGAGTTTCCAAAAAGTACTGAATTCTATATATATATATATATATATATATATATATATATATATTCTTTTGAAATGAGAGGTTTAATATAATTAATAGTACACTTCTCATGTGCAAAAACAAGAAAAAAATTAATCAGATACAAGAAACGTTTCTTTCTCATTATCTTCTCAAGTATCTACTAATGAACATCTTTTTACAACGCACTGACGCGTTTCGACCTCCCATGATCATCATCAGAATACGACGGCAAACTGACTATCGAGGATCAAACCGCATTGAATATATATGGAAATCAAATTTAGATGAGCGGCTCTCACCTCTAGCAGTCTCGCATACATTGAACTTGACTGGAAATGTCGGCTACACAATTTCTATGCAGTGATGATCATGGAAGGTCGAAACGCGTCAGTGTGTTGCGGCTGGCGGTAGTTTTGTTATGTTGTTCGACGACTGGTTAAATACAATGGGATTGGTGTTTACTTCAAGCTCTCAAACTTGATTTAAAGAATGTATATGTTTATATATATAGAATTTATGGAGTCCACAAATTAGGATTCACTTGCTTTGGCCGTTAAAACTTCAGTATTCCTCTTTTAGCACTATAAATGCATAATTGGAACACTGGCAATATCCATTGTAAGAACACTAGCATATATATATTGGATCTGCTATAGCGTGAAATACAGATGAATGAAAATTTGTCCAGTTTATGTGTAAAAGAATATATTGAAGGGATTAAGAAATTAACTTCCAAATGTTAATATGATATATAAATGTGAAAGAAACAATATTAATCCATATCCGCTCATCAACTACAAAAGCATACTAAGTGTCGATTTACATGTAATAAATATTTTATATTCTACCAATCAATTTTGCCAACAATTTTTATTCATATATATATTTATATATATGCCTAATTTCGTTGGACTTTTATTCATTTAAAAAAAATTGCACTCATATCATACGAAATTAATGTTTATATACGCATCAGATTTTGACAGAATTACGACTAGAAACAAACGTTACTGGCCTGACTGGTAGGTCTATATCTGGGCAAAACAGAGTTCTGTCAATTTTGCGCATAACCAACAAATTCATATTAATCAAATGAATGATGCAAAGTTTATTTCTAGAAATCGATTTACCATTAAAATTTTAATGAAAATAAAGCTGTAAATTTCTCATTGGCCTCAGCTCTTGTTAAGAGCGGGCATGAGCCGGTTTCGAATTTTAAAAATTGAGAAATCAATCTATAATTGGATTACGCGATCTATTGATGTTATCCCCGAAGATTTTATACCAGTAGTGGTGTTTTCCAGATCCAGTCTATGCCGAGTCACTTTATATAAATTGCTTATAAGTGAAATCTATTTATCTCAAATCCAGTTGGAACAAGCTATATTTAAATAATAATAACGTTGAATTAATGATCAAATGAAATATAAAATATACCATGTGATTAGGCAAGTCAATTTTATATTTTAAATTAATGACCTCAAATTATTTGCGCTTTCTAATTGCACAACAAATATATGCGTTGTAATTTCATTCCCGATAGTCAGTTTTATTTCGTGCCATTATGATGTTCATTCAATGTCGAAAAACATCAGTACATATGCTTGACCGTAGTTTTGCTATTTTGTGAGGCAAGCTAGATTCAGTGGGATTTGTGTTTCTTTTGAAATGCGAGCTTTAATAAAATTCCTTGTACCCTTCCTGTGTGCAAAAACAAAAAGAAATTTTATCAGATATAAGAAAATTTTCTTTCTCATGGTCTTCTCAAATATTTACTCATGAACATATCTTTATATATAAATTGGAAAGCAAAACAAGATAGAAATATGTGAACAAAGAGAGTTTGAAAAATAGAAGCCAATCAAATTGCGTGCGTCACATCCAGTTCAAGCTCAATGCTTGTACGTGCTTCTTCTGCTTACATAAATCCGGCTGCAATTTGTTTATCCATAAGGCTTCGTATGTGGCTAGCTCCCTTTTGTTTTTTGCATTTAGTAATTACTTTGAATGCTACGTCTGGAGATCATACGTGCGATGTTTCGATGATGTGTTGCGCAATAGCAGACGTGTATTCACCATTTGGTTTAAAACAGGCGTTCAAGTTGCAATGTTCTCTCATTCGAGTAATTAACCGTCTGGTCGATCGGCCCACGTAAGTTGATCGACAACTTGCGCATGTATATTGGTAAATAATATTTGATATCGACATTAACGGCTGTTTCTCTTTGATTGCTGGTAAAGGCAAGTGTGTTACCCTAAATAACACTCGTAGTTTGACTGCATTAAATGTGCGTGTCAATGCTGCTTCAACTTTCTTTTGTGCCATTCGGGAAACTGCATCCCCCTTAAATGGGATGTTTAGTTAGACGGTTTTCTTTTCTGGCCCATAATACGTCTGTTTCTGGTTAACTCCCCTTTTAATAATTGATTCAATTAATTGTCTGGGATGGCCATTAGACATTAAATCGTTAATTGCTTTATTATACTCATTTTCTTTAGAATCTTGACTAACCAACCTGTCAATTCTTGAAAAACAACCACAAACTGTTGATAATTTATATTGAAACGGCCCAAAACGGCTTTAATGCAATTACTGCGCTGACATGTTGGTCTATGGTGAATTGTTCTTTTTACCTTACCATTAGTTTTTTCGTAGTACATCTAGGAAAGGCAGACAGTCATCTTTCTCGTGCTCTGACGTGAAACCGATATTCTTATGTGCATTGTTGAAACTTTGAAGCAATGTTCGTGATTGCGACCTGTTCTTAAGTACAAGAAATATATCATCCACGTACCGTATATATTGAGCACATTTACTTATGTCACTCTTTAATGATGTATTTTCTAGGTACCCTAGAAAAATCTCAGCCAACACTGGAGATAAGGGGCTTCCCATTGCGACACCATCAGTCTGTTTGTAGATGTTTCCATTAAAACGAAATCGTACGTCTTTCGTGCATTATAAGATAAGCTTACGTAGAGTTTGACCTGGCACCGGCGATGGTAATATATCGTGTTCTACCGCTTTGACTATAATGTCAATGGTTTCGTCAATTGTAACATTTGTAAACAAAGACTTAACATCAAAAGATACCATAAACTTGTTTTGAACATTTATATCTTGAATTTTGTTTACAAACTCAAACGAATCGGCAACCGAATGATTACCTAGTAGTTTACGTAATGGTTCAAGTAAACGAACTAGCCATTTAGCTAGTGCATGAAATGGAGAATTTACCATTGATAAAATTGGCCTCATAGGACAACCTCTTTTGTGTGTTTTTGGTAATCCGTACATTATTGGTGTAGATGATCCAACTGGCTTGAGCTTCTGTGCAGTGGCCTCATCAATAAAACCGGCATCTGTCAAAATCTTAATTTCATTTATTACTTTGCGCTCCACCTTGTCTATTTCATCTGATTTATCGTCTAGACGTGTGAATTTTGTATTGTCATTTAACACGTTTTCCATCTTTTGTACGTAGTCAGATTTGTCCATTATAACTGCGCTCTTTCCTTTATCAGTGCGTAGTATTTTGATTTCTGCATTTCTGCTGATATTTCTAAGTGAATTTAGATGCTGCTTTGTCAACGCATGCTACTCTGCGCATTTAGACGATTTCAGGTGTGAAGCCTGATCAACTAGTGTAGTCTTGAACCAATTTTTATAATCAATACTGGTAGGCTCCAAGTCAGCTGTTTGTTCAAATAACAATTCAAATGCTGCCTCAAAATCAACATCGCATTTATTAGAAGGATGTATTCCATAATTTCGGCCCATCGATAGTGCCTCCATTGTTAGCTGATCGATTGGCACTTTTGATAAGTTAAGCAAACGCTTATCAAGATCGGTCGGTATTAAATCACACAAAACTCCAGGTTTTACATCTTTTTCCAATTTGTTCAAAATTCTTGCTTTATCTTTCCTCATAACTGTCGGCAAAAACATCAAAAATTTCATTCTTGCAAAAAGACTTAGTTCATCTAATACACAAGATACACACCCAATTCTTGCCTGTAGCACTGCTTCATCTTCCTTCAACTGCTCAATTTTAGAATACGCCAACCTTGTAAGATTTCTTCGGTTGACTCGTAGTTTTGACTTTCGTAAACTGCGTACCAAATCACCTGGGAACCGTAATTGTTTAATACACTGATAATAATGTTTTATCCACAATGTCGTTCTTTGCGCTCTACACTTTAACGTCACTAGTTCATCTAGTTTTCTGAAAGATTCTTTTGAAATGCGAGCTTTAATAAAATTCATTGTACTTCCTGTGCAAACAGAAAGAAATTTTATCAGATATAAGAAAATTTTCTTTCTCATGGTCTTCTCAAATATCTACTCATGAACATATCTTTATATATAAATTGGAAAGCAAAACAAGATAGAAATATCAATATATCTATCTTGTTTTGCTTTCCAATTTATATATAAATATATGTTCATGAGTAGATATTTGAGAAGACCATGAGAAAGAAAATTTTCTTATATCTGATAAAATTTCTTTTTGTTTTTGCACACAGGAAGGGTACAATGGATTGGTGTTTATCTCAAACTCGCAAACTTGATTTAGATAACTGATTGCTAAATTGTTTAACGTATACATATGTCGAAAATGCTGCAAAATATTAATGTTCGTGTCTACACAGATGTTGTGCAACCGACATTCACAGACAAAAAATACAATGTATACGAGACCAATAGATGTCATTGAAGCATATCTAATTTTGTTTTCTCTACACATACATTTCAGTTTAATTCTCGCTGATCAGTTTGCCTTTGTACTCCGATGATGATCATGGAGTATCGAAACATGTGTGAGAACGTAGTTTCGCTACTCTATGCGGCAAGTTAGATTTAGTGGGATTGGTGTTTAACTCAAGCTCACAAACTTAATTTAGAGAATTTATTGCTCAATTGTTAAACGTATACATATGTCGCGAAAGCTGAAAAATGTTAATTCTTGTGTCTACAAAGACATTGTGCAGCCGACATATACTGACAAAAATATAATGTATACGAGACCACAATATGTGGGTGAAGCATATCTAATTTTGCTTTCCTTGCACATGCATTGCGGTTTTAACTTGGGTTATCATTTTATCGTCGTACTCTGATGATGATCATGGAAGATCAAAACACGTCAAAAAGTGTGAGTGGCCGGAGTTTTGCTGTTGTGCGACTGGTTAAATACAATGTGATTGGTGCTTATATCAAGCTCGCAAACTTTATTTTAGAAATTAAATGCTTGTTCAATCACATTTTTAATGATTTTATTTAAAAAAAAGAATTTCCAAATTAATTTAATATAAAGATAACTTATTGTATCTTAGCGGTACAACCAGTCTCACATCTTACAAACTTTCAGTCTGCATGATCATCAATTTTTATTAAAACCATATATTTTGCTTAACTTTAACTTTTCTGGTAGTCAATTTATCTTGTATACATTTTTAATAATTCTGTCAAATTAATTTGTCTCCTCCGCATGGCTCTGAAAGAGTTTCTACACAACCAAGCTTCTGCTAGTTACGGTATTCAGTGCAATATTGCAGTCAATTTAGTCACAAATAAAACAGCTTAGAGTAAAATCAAATTCTACAACGCATAAGTTAGTTTATTGGTTGACTAATCCAACACAGTACTACAGCTAATGTTCATATGGCTTAGGCTTTACATGGTCTTGGTTTGAAGGTCAACAACTGGTTTTCTCATTTCTTTCTAGCAAAAGTGAAATACTTACGTGAAACTCGATTGGATAATCTCAATTTAAATATGTAAGGCCTAGGTGAATAAAATAAGATAATCCCATCATCGAATGCTGAAACATTAAAAGGAAATGAAATGAAACGGTGGCTAAGTTTCGCAATAACTAATGTTATAAACGGTAGGCGACTTCGCTCTGTCAATGGATTACATCTCCAACAAATTCCTTCCTGTCAATGAAAATTTACAAATAATGAAGAAACCATGTTCTATACAGTAAATTGCCTTTAAAACTAAAGATGTCTTGAAGAAAAAAATCCGATGAACATCAGTCTCATACATTCAGGTCGCTTATGCAATATTTTACCTGATTCTAAGCGTCTACTGAGTTCTCCAAAATTTAAGAAAGTAAATGTATTAATTCTCTCATTATACAGAGTCAAAAAACATTAGTTTTTCTGATCTGATGCATGGTAATGTACGAATCACAATAAAACCCGTTACATACGCGAAAGAGACTTTATTTAATCTGTCGCACAATTGCAATATCATAGGCCATGTCAAAATATTTGACTTAATAGAAAAAATGGAGTGCGAAATTGTTAATTCTGTATAAGATTATTTCAATTTTTAAAAAAGATTTGGTGTAATTACTGCTTCCAAATTTTTATTCACCATTTGTAGGTCAGAAATATTCACGTTGTGCTAACTTTTTTGAGGGTACAGATAAGCTGCCTCGTAAGATTCTATTAATTAGTTAAACGATTAAGCGCTCATTATTTTGCCGAA
The DNA here is from genome assembly GCA_029291075.1 of Eudiplozoon nipponicum. Taxonomy (NCBI): domain Eukaryota; kingdom Metazoa; phylum Platyhelminthes; class Monogenea; order Mazocraeidea; family Diplozoidae; genus Eudiplozoon; species Eudiplozoon nipponicum. The sequence goes on from JAQBSW010003964.1 coordinate 57,396, forward strand.
CTAACAAATACTTCTAATTTGTTTCTGAATTTGACACATGCAGTCAAAGTTTTAATTTACCCGCCAGTTATAATTTTTCAAATATAAAGTACCTATCTTCTGCATTCATTAAAATGTTAAAACAAAGACATGCTTTTTGGCAAAAAGAGCATAATTTTTGTTCCAAATCGAATCAAAGTCATCTACAATTTTGACTTGTGCTGGACCTTAATTTACAGTTATTTAATAGAGGATAAATTGAGCATCCCAAAACAGCAATTCTTCAGTGGCGAACAATTGAACTATACTCACTGTGTACTCTATTGAAATGGCTTAATATAGGCCTGTTGCTACCTAAACAGAAAATGAAATTAACACGGAGAATATTTCTACTTTATTAAGACGATGTTAGAAGTTAGAACAATGGATGTTGCAATAAATTATATAAGTTAGCTTAAAGCCGTTTGTGAAGATAAAGAATAATTCAAATTTTGAAAATGCTATTATGCTAGCAGATTAGGATTCACTTGTACGTAAAACGATTTAATTAGATGGTTATGCGACGCTGAAAAATTTAAAATGTTTTTAATATCATAGGAGATTTTTGCCGCTCCGGTGTCACAATTGCAAATTTTATTAGACGAGCTCATTTTTTAAGGAAATTATGAAGCGCGGAAACGGCATTGTACGTAAGTATAATGATGAAATTAACAAATTTAACCCAGAACACCTGGTCAAAGTCAATTTTCTCACTAGTGTTTCAAAGCAACTTCATAACAGATTCACACTTTTGATTACGACGAAAGATATTTTAAAACTGGTCAACAAAAACACGGTTTTTGATATACATGACCCTGAAATTGAGCAGTTTGAAGAACCTTTTCCTAAAGTGTACTATATTATAATTCGAAAATTCAGAAAAAGCATGTGATAAATATATATATATGTATATATTCATATATATTCATATATATATATATATATATATATATATATATATATATATATATATATATATATATATATATATATATATATATACCTTATTAGTAAGAAAAACACATTAATAACAACGTGAATAATGGTTATTTATTTAGAGACTTCTAAACATCACTTTACAATCCTTATGTGGGTGGCAACTTGTCTGGCTCGGTTTTCTTCTATTTCTGGTGTTGGAAACTTCGATTGGGCAGAGAATTTGTCCAGATCCGTTGTGAGCTCTTTAGTTTATTTGTCAACTGTTAAACCTTTCAGACAAGTTGCTACCAACCTAATCATTTAAAAGAGCCAAGAAGTATATACCTGAAAGACTGTAACGTGATATTTTGTAGTATAGAAATAAATGGCCATTATTAATTTTGGTATTAATGTGTTTTTTCTTATTGAAAAATATTGAGTAATATTCACAGGTAATGGACATTATATATATATATATATATATATATATATATATATAATATCTATTTTTGGCTTGCCAAAACACCGGATCTTAAGAGATGCCAAATAGGTTCCACTGGAACGAAAGTATGACGAGAAATAAAGGTTGGTAACAGTCTTCGAAGCGAATGTGCCCTCGTTCTAGTCCTGCCCGCAGCAAATTCTTGACAAGTATTGAACAGTTCTCCACATGAACGGAACCGGCCAACTGGATGAATTGTATTTGCTGATGTAATTTTTAATTCATATTGACAAAAATGTATAATTCTATTTCATACGCAGAAGTTTAAAATAAATAGCCCTATACACACATGAACAAATATGCACAAAATATCCCCATCTACACTAAATTCTTGCAAAAATATTACATAATCGACCCTTGAATCCTGTGTTCAATATACAAAGTAAAATATAATTAGACGATAACATATACAGGCGAAACTTTTGGACAGTTTACGCTGTGATGGTTAAAAATTTAGCGAAAATAGTTGTTATGCTTGAAATAAACAGTTGTATTTCTGATTTGATCAGCAATTATGCTGAGTTAATACTTCGTTGCCTCAAAAATTCCGGTATCACATAATCGAACTTAAAGTAAATAAAATAAACGCGTTAAGGTTGCCAAAACTTGGAGTGAAATTTAAGTCAATTATCTTGCCCCGGGAACACGAATTCTATAAATTTGTAACATCCGTTTTTACTATTTTTTTATTTTACGCAATTTTTGCTCGACATAATGAAACTGCTCTTTCAAGCAGTAATTCAAAATAATTCATGTTTCTTAGTTGGTTATGATAAAAAACTTAATATTGATTTCTAATTGGTTTTAATATGTGTACTTTGAGAAAACACTTCTACTTAACCATTTTGTACTTAATGTTCAACAAATATTACGTTCATCATTAATCTAATAATTAGTGTATTTGTAGAAAAAAATCGCATATGCAAATAGAAAAATAAAATTTGCAGATACATGAAAAGTTTCTTTTCTCTAATTTCTTCTCAAGTATCCACAAATAAAAGTTTTAAATAATTTCGAAAAGCAAACATACAGAAAATTAAAGCGGATACACAATGGAAATTTATAAATCCACAGCCCATCATAAATTGCTGGCTTATGTCTGTTATTGTAATAATCTAAAAAGCTATATCTCGAGCACATAAATGCGAGAATTCAATGATGCGTTATGCAACTGAAGACGCGTATTTACCACTTGATTTGACACCCGTGTTTATATCGCAATGCTCCTTTCCTATTGTTTTTAACTTTTTGGTCGATCGGCTTACTTACATTGAAATACGTTTTACGCATATATATCGCGAAATGGTATTTGAGATCGATATGATTCGCTATTTTTATTTAATTAGCGACAAATGCAAATGCGCTAATTCATACAAAAAGGTGTATTTTGGCTGCATTAAATGCGTGTTAACTACACTTCAGATTTATTCTTCGTATTGTGGGGAACTTCGTCAACCTTAAATTAAATGTTTAAGTATGTTGTCTTCCCTTCTAATACTGCACTCGTCTTTTTCCTTTGATTTCCAATTTTAATTTTTGACTCACTCAATTTACTAGGCTAGCCATTACTTATTTTATTACGTTTTACTTTAATTTTTTAGTTATTTAAATCTTGACTCACCGGTCTATTCTTTTTTGAAAAACAGCAGTGAACAATTGCTCATTTACAACTAGAAGAAGACCAGGAAGAAACCTTTCTTGTACCTTAGAAAAATCCCTTTTATATACGCATGTACAAATTGTAGTATGTATCTCAATAATATTTGCTTAAGGAAATAAATAGTGCATAATTTTTATAAAGTAAATTCAGTTCTTCTCGCGAAGCGCGTAAAACAAGCGTTTAGACCGCGAATTCGACATCAATAAAAACTACTTTAATATTGGCTGTGCTATCTCTGCTGAATTAATTAATTTCCGAAACAGATAAATGAATTTCTTATTTTTAGTGGGATTTTAACCATTACGATAGAGATTACTGCGATTGTATTCGATAATTCAGTTTGACTACAGCTTGTATATACATTTAAAAGTAATGTTAAATCATTTGAATGTTTCTTGAGTCTCATTCGTCATCTCAATTAGTTTGACATTTCAATCAAGTAATAAATGTCTATAAAATTATCTACATATATTACAGTGTGTAGAATATAAACTAAAATGTGCATAAAACCAAAAAATATTTACAAATGGATTTCTGCAATGCATATTTACAATGTGGATATTTATAATAAATTAAAGCTAAAAATCTAGAACTTATATATGCCTATGAAAATTAAAACGGTCAAACCCGAATTCTTGTGACCGATTTAAAAAATATAAATGAAGAAAAATAGCAAAATGATAATAAGACTAATCAAGGTTGCGATATTAATATAAATACCTGACCGATTATGTACATACATATTTCAGTAAAAACCAATCATTGTTAGTGTATAATAGGCAATTGATCCAGTAGTCCCGTTTCATCCTTATTTGGAGCTAATTATGTACCGTCCAGTATTTACCGCCAACAGGGCTCGAACCTGGGAACGTCTGCTTCTGAATCTGGTGCTTTAACTACTTAGCCACCCTGCCGCACACTACAGTCAGTTATATACTAACTAATATTTCTTGATTAGCCTTTCCTTTAATTGGAGCCTGCATGGAATATCTTTAGACATGAAGCTATATATTTTTCAATTCATCCAGTAGACCGGGTTCGTCCTTATTGGGAACTCATCACGTACTATCCAGAATTTGTAGCGGGCAAGGCGCAAAGCTGGGATAATAGCCAATTTAATTTTCTTTGACAGGATGGCTCAGTGATTAGAGCAAAATATTCCAGAGCAGATGTGCCCAGGCTCAATCCCTGTCCGCGATAAATTCTGAATATTACGTGATGAATTCCCAATAAAGACGAAACCGGTCAACTGGAAAAATTGCCTTTTCTACACTATCCAACACTTGTTTTATACTGACAAATGTATGTAAATAGGCGATTACGTGTTTATATCATTATCGCAACCACAACAAATTGTAAATCTCAAAAATTTGGAAAAAAGCATTTATATAACTTATGTGCTACCACGAAAACAGAAAAGTCGTCCTCTTTTTAAAAGAATATCAAAAAAGCGTAAATTCCTACCTCCTTGTTTTTTTATAATTTATCCTGATTAGTTGTACTTGACTTAAACTTTTAAAAAATAACTAATCTTTAAGAAATTAGAAAATCTGGAACGTCTACGTATAAGTTTGAATCGAATGATTCTGGTAGCCTAAAATCGTGTGTGAAAAAGATAAAGGGAAAGATGTTATGCAGGGATCTTTTTCATATTCATTAAAAATGTGAAGGATAAATAAACAAAGATAAAATTTGTTTTACAGATTATATTTAATGGAGGAAAAGAAGTTTTGTATTTTACAATCGATTTCCAAATAACGAAAAAATTGTCATCAGAATATGCACCATTAAGAGTTTTAGACCTAACCCGTGGCTCAGGTTTATTACTGCGGGTCAAAATTTTACGGAAATTTTTCCATGAAATGAATAATTAGATCATATATTTTCTTCAAAGACTTTTAGAGTCAACCAATCTAAAATTATGCCTAATGGCAACGCAAAGAGGACAATCGCTTTATTGCAATTATTTACGATTTTTTTGTCATTTTACCATTACTTATTTGATTCAATAAAAATTAAACAAAAGAATTATGGATTGCTTTAATTATGGGTGATTCAGCATATTATTGAACAATGTTATTAACGTGAATAAACGTAATAAATTCTCCGTAGTTAATTAGGTTGGAGGATGAATAAAATCTTTGGACTAAGTTTTCAGACTAAAATTAATTTGAAAAATGTGGACAATAGAAGGTGTAAAATCAAGTATGAGTTAATTGTCATTCTGCACAAATGTTGGACCTGACTAAATAAAGATGAACTTACAATCATTGTGGTTTAAGTTCATTACTGCACAATAAACTGGCTTACATTAGTGAATTAGAGCATACGTTTAATTAATTTTCAAAATAATTAAATATAAGTGTACACAAAAATTTCCTCGAATTCGTATCGACACGAACGGACGGACACAAAATCTTACGCGCCAATACTCCGACTTGCGTTGGTCGTGTCAGACGCTTGAATTTAACCCAATGCAAGACCACTTTATCTATCACATTCGTATTATTAGTGGTTGCAACATATGCTATTTAAAAAAAATCTAAGGTAAAGCAATGTATGTACAAAAACGATCAAATAACAAATATCTTCACCTCAACATATAAGGTCGAATATGTTATAAATTAGTCAATCCACTGGTGTAATACACTAAAGGCTACTTATTATTATTATCTGCGAAAGTCTTTCTGGTTTTAGTTTGAAACAAACGAAAAATTGTCGATCTTATGCCTGCCAGCCAGTATTTAACGAACCGATTGAAAAAAAGGAATAATTAAAAAATCTAATGAAGTGGAAAAGTAGAATCTATTATATAAAACAGGAACCTCCATTAGAAGATGGACTTAACGAATTTGTACATCGTTGACTGGAGTAATCTTGTAGGAAAACTAGCAAAATAAAAATTGAAAAAGTACCTGACTCAATTTAATGTCACGCCTTGATCAAGTTTAAAGTTTCTATAGGGAAAGCAGCTATCTTTTTTATCTGTGAATTGAAATATTGCAACAAGACAGTAAGACAACGAGACGTCATAAAAAGCGAATTTCATTTGGTCTATACAGTGAACTGTATATTCCTTTCAATATCATTGAACAATCGTTGTTTGCGCGGGTGGTAATAACAATTCTTAAAATAGTGTTTTTGAGCTTGATAAAAACACCAATCCAGTTGTATTTACTCAGTAGTATAATATGGCTAAATACTGTCAATCACATGTACTGATAACGTTGCTCCATCAAACAGGTGACTCAACTTTCAATTACGCTTCAAATTAGTTGTATCGACGGTAAGAACGTGGTATAGAGATTAAATAAACTGACATTAGGTCTTGCTCTTAAATGACTGTGATATAACTGGCCAAATAGTTGCCTGAATGTGGCTTCCTTACCAAAGTGTATTATTAGAAATCAATTGCAACGTAAAGTTAATGTATGTTTCAAGACTTGCTGATCGAAAAGAGAATAGTCCATCTGATGAGGCAGCAAATGTGTCATTAATTGACCTACGAGCTTAAGAGAGCACAAAAACGTAAAGTTTAGGCCAAAACTGTGAACCGAGAACTTGACAAGTGAAGATTCAAGCAAGTTTAGTGTGTCAACGAACTTCGGAGTTGAAAAGACGTTTTTTTTAAATCATGGACTTCACGCTCCAGGCAAGAAAATCTCTTTAACTCGATACCTTTTCATTAAAGTTTAGTATAGACGAAGAAAAGATGAAACACAAGTTCCGGCCGATAACAGAAACGGTATTTATCATCTGTTTGTCCACATGTCACCTGTAGCTCCAGTTGCTTTATAACCATCGTCTAAACAAAGGTGATTCGGATAAAATAACTAATCCTCATCTACAACATCATAACTAACACAAAAAAGCATAAGTTAACGAGAAAAGCTGCAAAAGGGTAAAAACAAAGAAGCAATTCCGGAAGTTTACTGGGGTTAGTCTTTACTGACTACAGCCTAGTTATTTTCATTGGAGTGGAAATATCCTGCAAAGTCAAAATCTTCTCATTTTGAACTTCCTAAATAAAAATTAAAAATATAAATTTGTCTGGTGTAGTCGAGAAGGATATTTGGTGATGAATGGCCATCAACTATCTTTTTCCCTCAAAATTTTCCTAATTGAAAACATGAGTACAAAACGCGATGAATAAAATATTTAGCAACTGGCAACATTTGCTGGTTTGCCTTCAGATTGCCTGATGAGAATCTTAGTTTAATTTGCGTCTGACCAACTTTGTCCAATTAGTGATCAAACGAATAAGGTTGCTTCTAAAGAATCTTTTTGTAGACAAACACGAATACAATTAAATTTGTAAACTTCAATGTAAACACATTCACATTATGTGACAACTGATTAACAAAATTTGTAAAGTAAAGAAGACGCGAGCAATTTTTTAAACGCCTAAATTTTGCATGCATAGACAGTTTAAAATTAATAAATGACTTCAATTAACCCATAAGATGAAAAAACAAACTTGATAAACAACACAGCATCTGAAATAAGTCCAGGAACATATGCGTTAATACTGCCTTTGTTGCAGTAAATGTGAGTTTCCTTTTGAACGTGACATGCAAGAATTTTCAATGACATTCAAATGCATACAAGCGTAACAATAGAAGCTTTTGCATTCTGACTTCTATTGTGTCTGCGAAATATGTTGTTCCAACGTCGAAAAATAACTACATTTTCTCATCTAGTAGTGCTTTTTGACGAGCACCATAATCTCTTACGGTTGGCTAAGTTTGTTTTCTCCGTTAATCTTGGATTAGTCATGATTAGTATTTAATTGAAGGAAATACTATCTGATCAGGTGAAAATTTGGCTAATAGTCGCAATAAATGCAATCGGACAAACGGACTGCGTCCAATGCGTCTCATAGCTAGATCAATCTAGATAAGCATAATAATATTGTGCGCTGTTTTTGTTTACATTAAATTAGCTATCCAAACATTAGTACATCAGATAGTAAGCTAAGTAAGCTAACTGATGTAATGAAACAGCGTTTATAGATGCTTCAAAAATTAAATTTGAAAAGAACTTAATTTAAAAAAATAATTGTTTGCGCGGGTGGTGGTAACAATTATTTAAATCAAGTTTGCGAGCTTGAATAAACACCAATCCCATTGTATTTAACCAGTCGTCGAACAACGTAACAAAACTATGTTGTTCGACGACTAGTTAAATACAATGGGATTGGTGTTTACTTCAAGCTCGCAAACTTGATAAATATTTACCACCCCCAAATAATTAGATATGTAGCCTATTTATGTATATGTGGCGGAAGCTACAAGCAGTTAATGTTCGTGACTGCATAGAAATGTGCTGCCGACATTTTCCTGTCAAGTTCAATTTATGCGAAACTTCTAGAGGTGAGAGCCGCATATCTAAATTTGATTTCCATATATATTCAATGCAGTTTGATCCTCGATAGTCAGTTTGCCGTTGTACTCTGATGATGATCAAGGAAGGCCGAAGCGCGTCAGTGCGTTGCGGCTTGCGGAAGTTTTGTTATGTTGTTCAAAATTGGTTAAATACAAAGGGATTGGTTTTTACTTCAAGTTCGCAAACTTTATTTAAAGTATTGTTACCACCACCCGCGCAAACAATTATTGTTAAATTGTATTGCCTATTTAGGTTTATGTGGCGAAAGCTACAAACAGTTAATGTTCGTGACTGCATAGAAATTGTGCTGCCGACATTTACACTCAAGTTCAATGTATGCGAGACCTGAATTTTGTTTTCTGTAACCAATCAGTAGAAGAAAATGTTTTCAATTAGCTTTATAACACATTAATTAGCGAACAGATATTCTACTATGACTCATCTAAACTTGGAACTGTCAGAAGATAAATAACTCTAACTTTTTATTTGTTATAATGTCAGCGTGCTTTAGACAGAATTATTATCTCAGCGAGCTGATTGAATTTCTAAAATCGTTGTTTATAGAAGACCTGTATAAATGAATCTTCGCTAGAGCACAGCTTTGTTGTTTTTGAGCAACTTGTCTGTAGGTGTCACGACTTCCAACACAGTTTTAATACTGACACGTCATGAAGCAAACAAATAGTTTACTACAAGGATGGGTCTTTAAATTTCTGTCACGTTAGTCATTGTTCTGACAGACTTGATATACTATTACCAACATAGAATGAAAAGTTCATATTATGACTGGTAACATATTTAAATACCATTATTAACTTTGCTAAATAGTGTAATATTAGCTGCATTAACTAGTTCGGAACGCGTCATTAGTTCGCACCTAACAAGCTTCTCGGAGTAACTATGCCTTGTTAACAAATAATACTAAATGATGCCTATTATTTGATTAGTCCTCAGAACGAAAGTTACTTAAAGTGCGAGACTTATAAACATTGTCTGCATTCATTAAGTTGGCGTTTGTCAGCTAATATATATATATATATATATATATATATATATATATATATATATATATATATCTATAATGTAAGCGAGAAAAACCGCTCTTACACTGGAAAGAGGTCTGAAGCTTGTCTCTTCAATTCATGGATAAAGTGTGCTCTGGTCAATGGGTTGTAGGGTTAATTGTTTAATTAAACGAAAATTTGGTGCGCGGACGGTGATAATATTTACTATAATCAAGGATGCGAACTTCATATAAACACCTGACCCATTAAGTACATGCATAAATAACATATACTATAAACAATATGCATGTACTTAATGGGTCAGGTGTTTATATAAAGTTCACAACCTTGATTATAGCAAAGGGTTAATTGTTTCATCGTCGAAATAAGACATTCCTTCATGTTGATTGATGGAGTCCAATGTTAAATGTATTATTATAGAATAAATAATTATTATTTTTATCATTTAACTGGGCTGCTCACTTTGTAAAACTAATAGTCTATCAATAAATAGAATGATAAAAACCAGTATTTAAATAGCCTAATGAATAGAACTAAGTTAAACGTGATGGTTTAATATACCATATTAAATTTATTCACTCATCGGAAGCCTTGTCCACACGCTTTGTAAGGCACCTACACGCCAAATTCAATTAATCCACACCAAACTCTGTTACTGTTCTAAAGATAATAAGTTTCTGCCAGGAAAATCCACATAAACAGAAAAAAAGTTTGTTCTTGTGAATTAACATAATGGTATTTCGTTTTTCATTTTATCACGTAAAAGCCAGTTTTTTAATTTAATTGCTATTTTTGTCGAACTTTTCCATAATTCGTTCTATAATGAGGCCCAATCTCTTCTAGATATTACATTTAATGAATTAGTTTTCCTGCTAGTTCTTACACACAACTGTGTATTAAAGAATATTCGAAGCCTATATTAATTTATTTTGATTTTTTGACCGCCGATCATGGAATTCTTAATTTAAATTTAAGTAATATTCATAATAATTTGGCAAAGGGAATATTTAAATTTAAATCAGTCTGTTGCGAATCCAAAATATGCTTACATTGCAGATGGCATACCAAAACTTCTGTACGATTTTCACTGTTAGGTAATTTGTATATCTGTTATAATTGCATACGAAGACGTGGACATTCTACTATTGTTTTAAATTTATTTAAATCAAGGTTGCGATTGTGATTTAAACGCCTGTCACATTATGTACGTACAATTTTCGTATAAACTAAGCAGTGTATAGTGTAAAATAGGAAACTCATCCAGGAAGGGCGGATGAGAAGTTAGAGCACCAGATTCCAAAGCAGACGTGCCCAGGTTCGAGACCTGTACGCGGCAAATTCTGGACAGTGAATGATGAGTTCCCAAAAAAAAGAAACCGGTCTACTGAATGAATTGCCTTTTCTACACTATAAAATGCTTAGTTTATGCTGACAAATTTAGGTACACAAATGTATTGATAATTCTATCTATATGGCTACCTTGCTTTAAATAATTGTTGTCACTGCCCGCGCAACTAGATTTCATTTAATTGTTTAGAAATATTTTTTTTTGAGTTCCTTGTCGACGTAGGATTTAATTATGACTTTAGGTAATTTCTATACATGCGTAAGCAATGGATTTGTTAATTAATGTTCGTGTATTTTAGGCAAAGGAGTCACAATTTCTACGTTTACTGAGGCGACTGAATTTGCTTTTGCAGCTGAAGTTAGTTAAACTTGCAGGATTTCTAAAATCAGTGATTCAAAACGTTTGAAGCTATTCAGCAGTTCGTAATAACTTGACCGTTGCATGAAAGCATCTTTCTCTTTAGACAAAAACTTGAGACAATTTAATGTCATGTGGCTTAAATATTTGAGGTTAAATACGCATTACATGAACGTATCTTGCAATGAACAGGCATTTTGCTCAATTTTGTATATTATCATGGCTATTTGTTTTATCTGGACATGTTCTTTTCGTCTAAAGAGAAAAAACCCAACTTGGGTTCGCTGATGGTTCTCAAGTGTTGAGCTCCAATATTTTTTTACATGGGAAATGAGTTAATTATTGCATAAAATTGGTTAGAAAATGATGTAGAAAAAATGCGATTGTTTAACGTTCTCGCCTATATGAAACGTTAAACAAAACTTGATTCCATGGAAAAGAGGCCAGTATAAACTGAAGTTTCAATGAATGAGTCAATAAATAATCCTTTTGGCAAGTAATCAATATATATGCTAGTATGCAGTATGTATGGAATATCAATTAACAACCTAATTCATAACGGACAAAAAGGATTTACTTTAGTAAGCATAATAAATATGTATATCCGGTTGATGAATCCAATTTCGCTATTTGCCTTCTCATATGTCAAAGCTGGCACTCTACTTCTCCTAAGGATAATAAGATGACCAATATAGGACAAAATATTTATAATCTGGCCTAGATCAGTACCAGTTCTTGAATTTAATAATTTTAATTACAATAAACTAACATACCAATATGCCTTTATTTGTTTTGGCCTACCCATCATCAAGTCCATTCAATTTGACCAAGGAGGTAATAACAAATTTGCATGACAAATGTATAAAATCTATCTACGCACGAGATTCATGCTTAAACACTTCTCGAAAGTGCGATCCAGGTTTGTATCAAACCCTCACTTTTTGTTTGGTCAATCATTGTCAGTCAAATGTACTGTGCGATCTAACGGGTATAGATGTCCTGGAAAAGAAGAGCTACCTTCGGGATAATAGCCTGCTAATAATGAAATATCTTACAACTCTGGCATTTATCAAAACCGGTTTTAAATTTATTATAACTATACCGACAATACTAAGTGGAATACACTGATTTAAAATGATTGTGATAGAATAATTACCCATTTACATGTACTTAGTTTAAAAAGTATACATTTCAGATTTTTGACGCATTACTTTCCTCGACAATAAAACTAATTTAAAGTCAGAAGGAGCGCGTCACGATGAATATATAAATTTTGACATATGCAAACGGATTCGCATCAAGATAACAGATTTTTAATTCAATGATATACAAAACTATTTATTAGAATATGAATGTAAAGGTGCTAACATGTTGTGTGCTTCAATAACGATCTTACCGCCAATGTCATCATTAATTAAATGAAAATTATAAATAAAAACAATGTTGCTATTGGCAAAAACATTTTAAAACGCATGTTGAAATTGTAACAAGATATGATTGAAAAACTTATTTTGCGAAAAATGACAATGTTTTTGCCAACGTTGCTTATTAATTTTTGGCATAAAACATAAATGTATGTTTTCTGTACATTATTGCTTTATTCTGAATTGCGCTTAATTCCCATTGGTTGAAGCCTCTCATTGTAGTCGAAGGCGCACGCACGGAGATACGTGTGCAAACGCGCGCATACGTTAGCATTATGAGTGCATGTGCCTTGGTATTCTCCAATGACTTGCCATGCAAACTAATTTCGGGTCATTAAATTACCTGGCAAAACACGTAATAAGCGTTTCCTCATCAAATCCAAGTATTCTTTGTTAATTGAAAAGTATTGTACAATGTTTATGGAAGTGTCGTGTTGACACAATTGATATTTGATCTCAAATGTATTTCTTTAAAAACTTAAGCATTGTGAAGCATCAATTGGAATATATTTTAAAACTAAAATAACATTTATTTGGATTACTAACGTTAGACCTCTTATTCATGATCATGGGCATTCGGATATTATATGTAATTTCGCAAATGTTGCGCGTCTAGCAACCTGCTACAGTGTATTTGATTTTATGCACAGGAAAACTGTTCAAAATGCTGAATTTTTTCACAACAACCACGGGGTTGTCAGCATTACTGTTCCTATTCTGGATTAAGCTTGCTACAACAATGCGTCAGCCATCCAATGCACTAACCTTTTTTATTCCAGAAGAGATTCCGATAAATTCCGTTGTTGCGGAAATCGGGCGGGTGTTCACTCCAGGCAATGGTCAATCAGATGCCGAAAATCATCCAGCAAACGCTAACAGTTGGTCCGGAACTACTGGGTCTGAACAACTTGCTTACCAACACCAATTTCAGTATCAACTAGTGGCTAGTGGTGAAACGGCAATTGGACGACTTTTTCGCTTAGACAGAGCCACAGGAACGCTTCGCTCAGCCCATCGGTTAGATAGAGATAGCTTATGCGACCAATTTAAGGTTTGCTGTCAGCTAGCAATTGTCTCAGCCTCTGCGACATTTCAAACAAATATGGGCACACAATCGCCAGCTAACATGATCGCAACTGGTGCCCAACCGTCTAATAGCATCTTTTCTAACAGAATAGACTATCCTTTTGGTGGGTTGAGTGGCACGCTACTGTTAAATCGTATTCCCGCCAATGCTCTAGCGTGCAATCTGAACTTCCATGTATTAATAACCCGGTCTAGCGAGACAGGAGATAAAACACGTTCCGATTCACCTGAGCCCGGGTTTCGTCAGGCGACAGACCAGGTGGAAGTCGAAGCAATTAACTCTGAGAATAATGCATTGCAAGCTTCAGCCTCCTCTAAACAGACAGAGCTTGTACCGATAACAATACAACTAGTTGACTTGAATGACAATGCACCACATTTTGATCTTGAAAACTTTGCTACAAATTCAAAGGCGACTGGAAAGGACGATACTACTAGAAACGGTCTAAGTACATCTTCAAATAGTGGAAATGGTATGGGGATTGCATATAATCAGAACTATTTGAGTAAACCTGGCGGGTTAACGGCTCTAAAACAAGTGCTTCATTTAGAGATCAGTGAAGCAGCAAAATTAGGAAGCCAGTTGGCATTGCCCTTAGCAAAAGATGCAGACGCCGGCAGTTTGGGTGTCCAATCCTATCATTTGGAGGATAACAAATCAATAATACCATCGGTAGTGCGATATCGAGGAGTATCCATAAATCAATTAACGTCGTCGTCGGAATCAAATTTCTACGCATCCTCTGAATTGAGTTCTCCTTCATTGTCTGTTGGTGAGAATGATCCATTGCTGCTTCCTTTTAAATTGATCACTTCAAGACGCAGCGATGGTGTACTAATGCCAAAATTAGAATTGATTGAAGAATTAGATAGAGAACGCGAAGCTGTATATCAAACTGTGCTAGTTGCTCAAGACGGTGATGAAACTCAGCCCTTGTCAGCCAAATTGTTAATTAGAATCAATGTAAAAGATGAAAATGATAATACTCCGATTGTTCAAGTTAACTCTGCGAACAACTTAGCTTTAGGCCTATCCACTATTGCTGCATCGCATCAGTCCTCGTCATTCGGGGTCACGTCAAATTCAGATCTCGGACATCGAAATTCAGGAGACGGTGTAATGGTGATCAGTCTTCGTGAAGATACCCCCAAAGGTACTTTACTAGCTCATTTGACAGCAACAGATCGGGACATAGGCAACAATGGTAAAGTGCAATTTTCTTGGTCAGATGAAACAGCTCCAAATATTCGCCAGTTGTTTAGCTTACATCCTACTTCCGGTGAACTGCGTCTGGCTACACCTCTGGATTATGATCAACTGGCAAATGACAATAACCCATCATCTCCGCTTACGGGTGGGCTTGGATACAGAAATAATGAAAATAGTGTTAGTAGTAGTGCTACTAATATAGTAAGAGATTTTGGCAACACCGGTATCAATAGTGCGATTGAATGGTTTGCACCCAATATTGGCTATACGTTAGTATTAGTAGCAGCGGATCAAGGTGAGATTGCACGAAGTTCCACGACAACATTAAGTATAAGACTTGTGGATGTTAATGATGAGAAACCATTGATACAGATAACGGGTCTTGGCCAGACGAGTATGAGCAGTTCGTTCAGTCAAATTAATATGCCATCAGGTATGAATTCTTTAGCAGGCACATTTCGTCAACCTCAGGTAGCTGAAAATGAACCGCCTGGCACCTTAGTTGCTCTTGTCAGTGTTACTGATCGAGATGGTCCAAATTCACCAAACGGAGAGATATCCTGCGTTATCAACTCCACTCGTTTCAATTTGGTTGAAATGCCAGTTTTAGCGGGTGCAGGAAGTACACCAAATGTGCAAATATTTCCTTCTGCTACAATAAGTTCAGCCAAATCGCATAAGCGAAATCGACGATATGCAAAATCATATAACAAAGTTGAAAGACAAAAAATGCATGTTAAATTGAGTACAAATCGACACTCTAATTTGCCCAGTGAAATGGAAACCAGAAACGCAGTTCAATATGAAAACGATTTTACCAATTTTCCTTCGGGTAATCCAGAAAAAAATATAAGCCAAGGGTTAAGTATTGACAATGCAAACATTGAACAGAGATCTCCGAGATCAATTTCACCCACGTATTCAAGCAGTTTAGGAGTTAACGGTCACACCTTAAAAAATACGGAAACAATGCGTGCTGGACAAATAGAATACAAGCTTATTACCGCTGTGAGTTTAGACAGAGAGCTGATGAATGTAGAGCATGTGGGAATACGATGCAAGGATAACGGGGAACCAGCACATATGTCTCAGGTTAGTATCGAATGTCAAGTACGCTGCGTTTTTTTATTTTACGCAACTTATCTGTTTAAGCCGAATTTATATAACATTTAACATGACATTTCGGAGAAGATTGGTATATGTGTGTGTGTGTGTGCGTTTTCTTCACAAATCGCATTTCAGAAAACCATCTAGAAAATTATGAATGAAAATCATTGAAACCTAAGGCAGACAATTTACAAATTTTTTGAAGTTATCTGTTTGAAGCAATGAAAAACTGATTCCACTTCGAGTTTGCTTGTAATCAAGTGATCGTTGGATTCTTTCACTGGCATATCTAAAATGTAGCAGGTTTCATATTTATTTGTTTTCAATCAACTCACCGCAACATGGCGCTATCAAATTTTGCCTTCTAGTTGGAAGATTGTGTTTAGTGTGAATACATGTGCGTTATCTTGTATATATATATATGACTAATTTGCATTAAGATTTAAAGCATACGATTATTTTTTATTAGCATTAAAGTTTTTATGGTGGTTAGAGCAGAATATTACGAATGACGCACCGATTTGTTAAAGCCCATTTGTTTCGTCTCAAATAACTTACAAATAAACATTATTAAGTTTATTGCATAATATAGTTAGTTTAAAATATCTACTTTGTGGACTACAAGGAAACACACACGCTTACGTAAACGTAAGCTAGAGAATGCACTACATACAAAATTCATGAGCTGGCATTTTATGCTCCGATCCGTTATGGAGGTTGTAAGACGATTTTTACGTGAGTGATAAGATAATATCTAGATGTCTGCAATTATTTTAATTAGCTAAACTGGTATCTTAAAACTTTTACGGCAGGATATTTTGTTTAATAGTTCTACATTTATTAAAATTTCACTTTACAATTTGGAGTGATGTTTGAAGTATAATAACAAATCTGAGCCAGTTATTTGAAACTATAGACTAAAAATTTAACTAACGAGTGTCAATTTAAAGCAAAAAATTGCTAAGTAAAATATTGTATTAAAATGATAATTGGAGGTTATTGACGAGCACGTGGTATTAATTTAAATTAAGAAACACTGAACAGTTGCTTTTAGCTTGATCCTTGCTTGTCGAAATTATGGCTAATACTGAGGAGTAAAAAATTTAGGAAGAAGCGATGGCTTCTTTTGTGTTATTCAATTTTCTGTATATATATATATATATATATATATATATATAAATTATTTTCGGAAAAAACATAAATAGTCTGGAGTATGTTCATTATGTATGAATAGGCTGAGTTGTTATTAAGTACTTTATGATATATACATTTATATTAAGTTTAAATTAATTTTCAAATGTAATGCAGATTTCAGGTTTTATCAAAGATTTTATTATTAGTATATTTCCAGCCTAGGAAGTAAAATATTTGTGGAACATTTATTCGCCAAGAGATGCCCACAGAACTAGCAACGTTAAAATAAAACGTCTTACTCAAAATAGACTTTTACAACATTGATTTTCATAGAATTTAGTTACAAATTATCCAAAATTATAGGCTCCAGTGAGATCATAATAATCGGTTAGTTAATTATTTGACTTGCACTTTACTGACATAACATAATGAACGGTGTGATTTATAAACTTGGGACCTATTTTCACATGTTTACATACAACGTAAAATCTGATTATTGATTCCTTTGCGTAACTTTCAAGCATTTCTTTAAATCAAGATTGCGGACTTGATTTAAGCACTAGCCACATTGTATTTAACCAGTCATCGATCAACAAAACTAACGTTAGTCACACATACTGATGCATTTCGATCTTCCATGATCAACATCAGAGTAC
>JAQBSW010003965.1:0-75221 GCA_029291075.1 Eudiplozoon nipponicum
TACATGATCTCCGTTTGTTGTTACGCTCTGAAGGCAGTCAGGAAAAGCCGACACGAAGTAGTACGAGTAAATGACGGGCGTTTAATTGTTTTATGGGCTGAGAGCCTTAAATTTATATTTTGGTAATGTCTAACTCCAGCTGCACAATTAACAATTGCCTAATGAGGACAGAGCAATTACATCTAATTAGCATGTCTGCCAAAAAATAACTGAAAAAACTATCACTGATTGCGCCGGCGGTCATGACAATAATTTTAATAAAGTTGGCGATCTTGAAATGAGCACAACTCCCATTATATCTTTGCCTTTATCAATACAAACTAAGCATAGCATGATGCAGAAAGAGCAACTCGTGCGTTAGAACGGTTTCGTTCTTATTTTAGGCTCTTCAAGTACTGTACAAAATTTGCCGCTGATAGGACTCAAGCCTGGGCACGTATGCTTCGGAGTCTGTAACTATATAGTATATAATCGAGAATAGTGTGTAGCGTGCGGCAGAGTGCCTCAGCAGTTCTAGTCACAGACACCGAAGCTGACGTGCTCAAGATCGAGCCCTGACTGCAGCAAATACCGGGCAGCACTCGAAGAGCCCCCAATGAGGACAAAACCGGTCTACTGGATGAATCGCCTTCTCCACTCTATACAATACCTAGTTTATACTGACAAATGTATGTATATAATGGATCAGGTGTTTATATCATGTTTGCAGCCTTGATTAAAAGAAATTGTTATCACCGGCCGCGCAACCAATGTTCGTTTAATTGTATAAATGTTCATTTCATTACCACTACCTAAAAGAGAGGATAACCAAACAACATTATTCAGTATATAACTGAGAATTTTGTGTAGTGCGCGACAGTGTGACTCATTGGTTAGAGCACCAGATTCCGAAGCAGACGTGCTCAGGTTCGAGCTCTGTCCATGGCAAATTCTGGTGATGAGTTCCCAATAAGGACGAAACCGGTCAACTAGATGAACTGCCTTCTATACACCAAACAATGCTTAGTTTACACTGGGAAATGTGTTTATATCAAGATCACAACCTTGATTAAATGTATTTTTAACACCGCTGGCGCATCCAATTTTCATTTATTTATATAAATGTTACAATCAATACCACTTTCCAATGTAGTGTGATTTCCGTTCTATAAGGAATGATTTGCGATTTTTATGTGGAACTTCAGGTCTAAAGGATACCATGTAGACTTCATCTACAGAAAGAGCTAACCAAGATACACTAGTTATAATATAACTGAAAATTGTGTGTGGCAGGGTGGCCCAGTGGAAGCAGACGTGCCCATATTCGAGCTCTGTCCGCGGCAAATTCTGGATAGTACGTGATAGGACGAAACCGGTCTACTAGATGGATTTCCTGTTCCACACTATACTTTCATTGGCTTATACAGGCAAATTTATGTGCATAATAGGTGAGATGTTCATATCAAGATCGAAACTTTGACAACAAATAATTAATATCACCGCCCGCGCAACCAATATTCAATTATTTATTTAAAAGTTGAATTGAATACCACTTCCGCATGGAGTGTGGTGTCTGTTCTATAATGACAGATAGGGATGGTTAGTTGGAACTTCAGGTCAAAAGAATGCCAAATAGACTCCACCTAAAGGCATGGCGAACCAAGGGATATTAATTATAATATAACTGAAAACTGTCTTTAGGTTGTGGAAGGGTGGCTCGGCGGTTGTAGCAACAGATTGTGAAGCAGACGTGCTCATGTTCTCGCAGTATCCGCAGCAAATTCTGTACAGTAACTAATGAGTTCCTAATAAGTACAAAACAGATCTACTGAATTACTTGCCTTTTTCACACTATAGAGTACCTTGTTTATACTGACAAATGTGTGTACATAAAGCATTAGATGTTTACATCAAGATCACAACCCTGATGAAATGTAATTTTTATCACTGCTAGCGCAGCCAATGTTCATTTTATTATATAAATGTTCAATTCAATACCACTTCGCCTTGTAGTATGGTTGTTAATTGGCACTTCAGGTCTAATGAATGACATATAGATCCCACCTGATGGAACGGATAACCAAGGAAAATTAGTTATAATATAACTGAAAATTGTGTAGTGTGCGGTATGGTGGCTCAGTGGTTAGAGCACTTGATTCCGAAGCAGACGTTCCCAGGTTCGAGCATTGTCCGCGGCAAAACCTGGTCAGTACGTGATGAGTTCCCAATAAGAACCGATCTAATGGATGAATTTCCTTTTATACACTTAACAATAATTAGTCTATACTGACAAATGTATGTACATACTAGGTCAGGCATTTATATCAAGATTGCAACCTTGACTAGAAGTAATTGTTGTCACTGTCCGCGCAACCAAAGATCATTTAATTATATAAATTTTCATTTCAACATCACTTTCCTATGTAACGTGGTGTCTGTTCCATAACGAGAGATTGAGATTGGTTAGTTTGAACTTTAGGGTTAAAATGTATGCTATATAAGCTCCATCCAAGGAACGGCCAACCAAGGAACATTAGTTCTAAAACTGCAAATTTTGTGTAGTTTAGGCCCGTAGCCACAGATATTCCTGCTTGACGACCGGCGGGCACAAGCTAGTCAGCCCGAGAATGGTAGCATGAACCTTGTCGGGTTTAAAAGGGACACAGCCATCATTGCGTTTCATGTGAAGCCTCGAGTTTGGTCTAACTGCGCAGTAAGTTTATTGTTAAATGTGTAGTGACGGAATGAGAGCAAGCATTCTAAACGCGAAGGCCAAGTTTCGGCTGCTAATGGAAGCTTTGGCTACTGGCATCTGGATATATATATATATATATATATATATATATATATATATATATATAACAAGCCATCCTCACTAGGAATGGGCGACCGTCGGCATACAACCATGAACAATATGAATTACAATGATCATGTTTATGACGTGATACAGTGACAGCCACAATGAAGCTGTTTGTTGTTCTGGCATGGCCATACTATGTAGAGGCTTAGTTTGTTCGAATTTTGTTTATCTCTTGGCCAGTCGACTAAGCCAATATCATGTTGCATGAATACTTTTGAATATTATAGGTCATGGTGCTTGTATGTATATATATATATATATATATATATTCATGGCAATATGTCAGTGAAACATTACTCACTTTTGGCTTTTGTATGGCTGTACATGATGATGATGGTGGTGATATATCGTTTACTAAGGCAATATTTATGACAATGTAAATTTGAGAATCGCACAAATTAGCGTAGCGTTCATTAACTATGTAGACACGCGAGCATCTCACCCCGTCTTAGAGTTCTTACGTACAATGCATGTGTACGTACAGCTTTGGTTTACGCTAATACCGAAGATCACCGACAAATACAGGCATTCGAATATCTTTGTTTGAGAAGTATGGTCGATATACATTATCAACAACGAATAATCGACGCTGAAATCCGTAGACCAATTTCTGGATCGTCAACAACCGTTTTCTTTTACAAAAACAAACAAGGCTCTACAGAATGAACTAAATAAACAAGGCTTTTGAAGATGAAACGAATATAAACTAGTGAAATATGTGTGAGAGCGCGCGTACGCCTATTCATATGCATCTCTCGCTTCCCTTTGATTGTTGCATAATGCACATACTTAATACCACTTATTCATTCTTTGCTTTTCAAAGTTCACAAAATAAAGTATCAGCTTTTGCTGGCCAGTTCTAGACACAATAACTTACTTCAGAATTGATGGATCTGATTCTTTTTCAAACACCACTGTCCTGTTATTAATCACTGTACGATAACCCTGAGCATCTTCTTGGCAATACGTCATATAACTAGCTGATTCTAATGTGATCAGAAGACCTCCACCTGACATTCTATGCACTTCAACCTGCGACATTATTTCCTTTGTAATGAGATGGCAAGAGATTGGCCCAGTGCGAACAACCTTTGGTAATGGTGGAGAAAAGGCACAATGTTAAAAAAAATAAAGGTTAACGTGATGGAATTATTTCAACAATTAGCGACCCATAAAACCAAGTTACTTGTATAGCCTATGGCAGGAGGTGAAAAATTATTAAATTATATAAAAGTTACGAATGCGGTCCACTTTACATGCCGAAATCAGAATGTGCCAAGCAAATTGTAAGTAAGCTTTAAATGGTAGGTTTCGGCCAACACAGGAGAATATACAAGACTCCACAGTGCAATAGGCCTGAGATGCGAATTCCAGTTCACTTTCGTATGTATATCGTAAAATCTTGTTCTAAATCGCAGGCGACAACTAACGAGTAATATGAAAAGGAAAAAAAAGCACGCCATTAAAGACAGCTACGATAGTGTTAAATGAGCTCGTCAAATTGTATGCAAACACTTCAAACGCGTTTCAATGACAAAGAAAAGAGTATGACTTGCAACTTTAAGGTTAAGGCATTAAGATTATAATTGAAGACAATCGCTCCAAAATGTGTCTAACAGCGCTGACTAACAGAGACGCATAATGTATGGCATTTACACTTTCACATTCAAAGAAACTTGGCTAAGTATACATGGAAATATTCGGCTCAACGAAAGACGGGTCCAAGCCAATCGTGTCGGCCGCGATAGAATACGCTTTTTTGGTGACACTGCGATACACCCGGCCTATCTTACTGGAGATCACATACTTGATTTCAGTTCACGGATAACTGTTAGAGCCCTATTTGTCAACTGAAACAAGATCAGTTATGTCAAAGAAGGGGGACAAGCATGTGCTACAGAAGGAAATACTGACCACTGACACCTTAAAGTCGGATTTATCCTGCTGACGTTTCTTGCCAACTTTGCGCGAAACACCAACTAAGGAAATGAAAACTCCAAATCCAATTAATCCTTGCCTACTAGGAATGAGCGACCTAATGATATTTTACTCCGGGAGAATAAGTAAATGGTATGGTTATGCGGTAACTAAGCGCCAGTTTTAAAATGCTGCTATAATAATGACGACGCTAAAAGAAGTCATACTTTTTAGCTTACCTTAAATCAACAAATGTTAATTATTCAATGAGCGATTTTACGACTCATCTATCATAGAATATCGCTAAACTGCATTAACCAACACACACACACACACACACACATATATATAATATATATATATATATATATATATATATATATATATATATATATATATATATATATCGTTGTGATCCGTTTTTTCTTTTAGACATTTCATTGTGAAGCGCCACAAATTCGTTACGGAAATATTTTAGAAAGGTATCAACGTTAAAATGTTTCTACTTACTAATTATAGGTTGTTGGTAAAAAGTACTGAAATTACATTTTTCGAGGGACGTCAAGAAACGCTAATTTTTATTGTATAATACTAGCAATTCGCATATGGGATCAAGTGAATATTAAAAATGGGCAACTGTCAAGTAGCAGAATTTCACTATCTAGTAGATACACGCAAATACACAGCAGTGTCATTTTATGAATATTTGTGATGACCGACAAACCGCTGCATTAGCAAATGTGTTCGGGTTTAGGCACCTTTACAAAAGATTGCAAGTTTCTTGTAAAACTTCAATCTATATTTTTACTTCGCTATTCAGCATCACATCCATCTTGTCAACTGCATTAAAGTATAAAATATTCAAATGTGTGCATCAATAGCCGCAATAGAGATTGGTAGTTTTAAAGTTGAAGCCAAACAAATTAGTCCGTGCATATTGACGCAAGGCAAATTTAAATTTGAACATCACAGATTACTGCTATAAATAGTGGAGTACTTTATATTATTTGTTAGAGTATTGCTGCTACTACTAAACAACACTGCGTTAGCATAATAAACTGATATTTCTCTTCAACATAATCATGAGATTCCTAGCTACGTGTGGCCCATAAATGAACACTAGGTAGGTTATGAAAACGACGTTTGAAGAGCCACAAACATAGCTAAATAAATAATAAGGGCCACAAAACGTCACTGTAATGTGCAGTGTTCAATAATAATAAAAGACAGGAATACATCTCAGCTTAAAAATAAATTCAAAAAATAATTAGGCAAATTACCTTGAGTAAAAATTTCGTCGTCTCTGAAACCAAGGTGACTTCAACAGTATTACTCAATGTTGTGATAGGCAAGAAGTGACCTCTGCAAATAGATAGTATAAGAAAACACAAATAATGGAGGAAATATAATATAATATGAACGAAGATAGAAGTCTTCCGCGAAAATGGATCGTGGCTGGCGCGTTCCTTTTAGATGGTTAATTCATAAAAATTGTTCTTTGGTTGGGTGCTGTTTCCGAGTTTTTAGTGGTTTCAATATTCAACGTTTGTATTCGTAGATATTTAAAGACACCCGTTTTTCAGTAAAATTGTTTTTTAAATACTGAGAGCTTTTGTAATATAAATTACTCCTAACAGAGTTGCTTTATTCTGCTTGTATAAGTTAAGCACAAACTTTATTTTTACGGGAAACAAAGACAATTATATATTATCCAGCTCGCGCCTACTATCGAATCATCCCCCCCCCTAAACTAAAGACTTCATTTTCAAATTAAACAGATCGCGGGAAGGTGTCCTCAATACACTTCATATACATGCTGCAGTATTTTTCAATTTGGCATTAATGTTTTGATGTATCCCAATAATATTGGTAGGCATCTGCTAGTAGACACATTAAAGTATTGCCCAATGCCATTTCATTGACTTGCAAAACTTGCTGACCATTAAACTCAAATTGAACATCTGTGCTCCATTTGTCAAGGAACATTTTAGTATAACTTGAAGGTATACCAAACAGAGGACTGTTTTTGTCAATGAAAGTGCAGAGTAAATCGATAATATTTTCGAACGCAATATTTGTAAAAATTTAACGTAGAAAGTTATCATTGTCTTATTATTAACTTAATGGTATTTGAATAGATTCACGAGATCAAAGTAGACCGAAAACGAGAATTTGACATTTTAGCATCTAGTGGTGTTAGGGCTGCTAGTTTTCCGATACTTTTGTGATGTTTAGTGTGTTTCAAATTGCTCGTTCTAACCATTGTGTGATAATTACGAAAGCCACATATTCTGACCGCTATTAGGCCAATTTGTTTTGATTTATTTGTGAAGACGTACACTTTTACCGCTAGTACAAGAGTACTTACACTCCGTGCTTTGTTGAATTTCTTAATAGGCGTCTTTGGCGAGGTCCCGTTAAAGCTTCAGTGGTGTGAAAACAGACAAGAACTAAACGTTGCGTCCGTAAGCAAAGCGTATTCTTAATATCTCAAAAATGAAAACTTACACGCAGTATTTTCGATGTAACCAATATTAACAACCTTGTATTCTGAAAGATATATCGCAGTAAAGATTAATCCCAAGGAAAAAACCCAACGAAGTTGCAAAAAAAGCGAAGGACCAAATATGTTAATTCAATCTTTAATAGAGAAGCATTACAGAAAATCATTACTAGAAAAATGGAAAGAGAAGCGACAGCTCACATATCTAATAAACAACTGATATCAATATTTGCAGCTAAGTGCTGGCTTATTTATTTCCATAACTTATATATCAATCGCTATTTTATTTTGATAAGTAAGTGTGTCGTCATGCTCTGATGATGATAAAAGATGGTCGAAACGCGTCAGTACGTGCGACTAACTGTAATTTTTCTATGACGTGCGACTGTGATTGGTGCTTAACACGACCCACACAATCAATTATTTTTTAATTGTATAACTATTATTCATGTAGCGAAAGCTGAAAAAAATTAATTTTTGTGATCGCACATAAATTGTGTGGACGAAATTTACAGCCACGAAAAATGTATACGAGAATACAAAGCGTAAGAGCCGTATATCTAATTCTCCACAATTTATATATGGATTTCGTTCTGACCATCGTAAGAAAGTTTATCTTCGTGCTCCGACGATGATTATGGAATGCCGAAATGCGCCAGTACGTGGAACTGCTAGCTACACATGAAACAGGATGATGGCTGTATCATATTAAACCCGAAAAGGCCCAAGCTATCACTTCCAAGCTGACTAGCTAGTGCTCGCCGGACGTCAGGCTGGAAAAATTTATGGTTTCTGGTTAGATAGTAGTGTTTATCTAAATGTGCAAACTTGAGCTTTAAAATTTTCGTCACCAGCCGCGGAATCAATGCTTGTTTATTTGTACAACTTATGGACAAGAGACAACAACTGAAAATCGTTCATGTTTGTGACTGCCCAAATATTTATCATCCGACATTTTATGTAAAGTACAATGTGTGCGCGGCTGCTGGAAGTGCGAGCCACATGTCAGATTTTCCACAATTTATATATTAATTGTGGTTTGACTTTCATTATTCGACATGATGTATAGTCTGATGATGATCATGAACGGTCGAAACGCGTCAGTACGTGTCAATGTTGGTAGTCGTTCTACATCTTGAGATTGATTAGATACAATAAGACTGGTGTTAATTTGCAGCATGCAAACATGATTTAACTAATTGTTCTCACAAATTGCGCAATAAATGACTGCTTAAATGTATACCTTCTGCGCATGTGGCAAAAGCAGCACAAATTTCATGTTCTTGAGTACGAAGAAATTGCGCAGCTGAAATGTCTTGTCAAGTCCAATGTATAGGAAATTACATATATATATATATATATATATATATATAGAAAATTTTCCATTACTTGATCCCAATAAGTGAACTTGGGGTCGAACTCTGACAATAGTCATGGAAGGATTAAACGTGTCGGTACAAGTGACTGACGTTAGCTTTGCTGTGTTATGTAACTAATTAGATACAATAAGATTGGTATGCATTTCAGATTCTCAAACTTGATTTAAAGAATTTTTTTCACCGCTCGTACAATCAATAATTATTTAATTTTATAATTTATGAACTTGTAGTAAAAGCTGCAACAAGTTCATATTCGTGACGACGAAGAATTCGTGCAGCTGTTTATGCAGTCAAATACAATTTATGCGAGCCTAATAGAAGTGATAGCTTCATAAACTATTTTCCATAACTTTTATATAAGCTGCGGTTGGATTCTAGTAAGTGAGGTTATTTTCGTATTTTTATGAAAATGGAAAGTCAAAACGCGTCAGTACATGTAACTGACAAACAACGCGCAATGCACGTATTCTTCACATTTATTTGGAACGCGTTTTAATAATATGCAACACCATTTCAACGTGCTAAAGTAAAGCTAATTTGATCATACACAAGAACCACTTCCTTTTCATTTTATCACGAATGTTCAAATCAAATAGACATTTTAAGCGGTGAGAGAGTGCGAAATAAGGACACAACCAATCATCTGCGTGCATCACATCCAGTTCAAGCTCAATGCCTGAACATGCTTTTTCTGCTTGCATAAATCCGGCTGCAGTTTGTTTATTCACAGAGCCTCAGATGTCACCAACACATTTTTGTGATTGCATTTGGTAATTAAATTAAAGACTATGCCTAAAGAACATACGTGTGAGGTTTCAATGGTGTTGCACAACTGCAGATGTGTATTGACCATTTGATCTTACACAGGATTTTAAATTGCAATGCTTTTTGCATAAGTTATTAAGCGTCAGATCGATCAGCCTACGCCAGCTGATCAAGTTTTTACGTATTTCTATTGATAAATAATATCTGATGCCGACATAAAAAGCTGTTTCTTTTTAATTGCAAGGAAAGGCAAATGTGTTACCATAAATAGCATGCTTTCTTCATGGAACATTGTAAGGAAAATTCATACAATCGTCGTAAATACTGTTGAATGAGAAGTGAATAACTGACCCATTATTGTTCAAATAAATTAAAGGATATACGCACAGTCGTCAAATGGAATTTAAGCTAAATCTAGCCGCAACTTAGTACGTTGCTGTTTAAATTTTAAAATAAATTTCGCCTTTCTTTTAAAAATGTCATAGGACTTACCGCTCGAGGTGTAGTCTGAAATCTGAAAATTGCGAGTCGAACTTTTTAAGCGCAATATGCAGTGCAGTGCAAATTACGCCCAAACGAATATCGGGCTTCTCAGCCTAAAATCACAATCCAAAATAACAGCATTACTATTAAAGTTATTGTGCATTAATAAATATTTGAATTTATTACCATTTTAAATAAATACAGTAATCATCATCATGCACAGCAATACAAAAGTCAAATGTAACTTATTTACTGCCATATAACCATAAGAAGTAAAAAAATATATAACGAAAAAAAAATTTATACACAAATTATTAGAGAGAGAGAAGAGGGGAGAGAGAGAACAGAAGAGGAGAGAGAGGGAAGAGGATAGAGATACATGGGCTAACGGGGCTATGGCGGTGGTGTCACCAGGGCGTGGTGGATTTCCGACCGGCAATCGGATCTCCTATAAAATACCACATGAGCCCGACGACGGCACCATGACTCGGCGTGTGTTCCCCGCCACAAAAGGGTTCAACAGCCACAGGATTACATGGACTCCTGGACAGTACCCCGTACTTCCGAATGGCGAATGAGCTCTCAACAGCCACCGGCAACCACGCAACTTACTGCTGCCTTGCAGATTGCGCTTGGATGTGCAAAGGCTAGAGGTGCGTCCTCGATCAAAAAGCCGAGTGGTGAGGGGACACCACTTGTAC
This sequence comes from Eudiplozoon nipponicum, assembly GCA_029291075.1. Lineage (NCBI taxonomy): Eukaryota > Metazoa > Platyhelminthes > Monogenea > Mazocraeidea > Diplozoidae > Eudiplozoon > Eudiplozoon nipponicum. The sequence continues at coordinate 10,588 of JAQBSW010003965.1, forward strand.
CAAATTCCCAAGAAACTCCATGAAATGTCACTGGAGCCGACTTATCCTCCAAAAGGAGTCAGCCGCAGTAAAGTAAGTAAAGTATAGAGATACATAGAAAGAAGAGAGAGAGAGAGAGAGAGAGAAGAGGAGAGAGAGATAACCTAGTTACTATCAATATATTTATCTAGATAACTCACAGAAGTGAGGCAAAATAAACCTCCGAAGAGCACCATTATGGCCAATTCAGCTTTAAGACAAGGCAACATGAGCAATACAGCCACCTTCTGACTTTCACTGTATCACGTCATAAAACAAAACAAACCTCGCAGCCAACTTTGCTTTGCTAAGAAAAAAGTTACGAAGATGATTCTACTAGACATCTGCAACAAGATCGCCACTGAGCTCGATTCGGTGCCATATCGCTAAGGGTTTCTAACCAAGAACTATGATGCGCACGAGGACCCCATCCTGGCAGACGAGTGGGTCCTATACTACCCAATTTGGATGTAAGTAACTTCAACTGTTTATGCAATTTCAAAATCTGCCCACCTTGTTTCTTACGCCAATCGGGCGGTGGATGAGAGAAAAGAGATCTACTTGACAATCGCATAGAGGTCATACGAAAAACGTGACCGAGCCAACGAAGTTGATGGAGCCTTATTTGGCAGATACAAAATACGTCTACGGATGTCAACGTTGGATATTAATTGTTGGTAACCAACATGTGCTACGATTCTCAAACAACGATGACGGAATGCCTGTAAGCGTCTAAAATCATCAACTCTACAAGGTCGCGTACAGATGAAATGTAAACACGACCCTTAAGACATAGTGAAATACTAGCTTTTCTCCATAAATGGCAAAGGTTTGAGAAAACTACTCTAGCTTTCGCGATTCTCATTCTCACCTCGTCAGACATATTAGCTAAGTTATTGATAGAGCTCCTAAGATATGTAAACCTGTCAACTGTCTAGAACTTCATGCTGCAGTCGCAGAGTTGGAGTGTGTGGTGGGTGATCCTGTAAATTATCTTACATATAGAGTGTGCGACTTACATACTGTGAGACGGAACGTCTGCTAATCTATTCAAGGTGGCTTGAGCAAAATCTCGATTGTCGAATAATATTCCGATATCGTCTGCATAGTCTAGATCGAATTGTTTACCGCCTGGGAGAACTTCAATGTGGGAGAGTGTTTTTCATAATAGCATCGATTACAAAATTAAAAAGGTGGAAATTGGACAGCCTTGATGAACACCAAAGCTGGTGGTAAAGTTGTGCGATAATTCGTTGTACATCTTAGCGCGACCAGAAGAATTTGTGTAGAGCGCGTATAATATTAAAAAAATTTGTGGGCCACCAATTTTCAACAAAATATGGAATAAAACATTGTGACCCATCGAATCAAATGCACTCTTGAAGCCTAGAAAGACGGTTATTGTGGCACGTGATATAAATGTCGCTGTTCAAGAACTTGCCTTAATGTAAAAATATAATCTATACAACGTTGTCCTGAGCGGTATCCGGCCTAATCTTCTCTTGTATGTGATTCACGTGTAGCGCTGAGACGTAGGACAATCGAAGCAAATAACCTAGACACGACTGGAGTCAAGCTAATACCACGAGAGTTATCGCAAGAATTAAGATTGCCACTTTTGAAGATAGAAATGATGGTCAACTCATTTCAATAAAGTGGTACGGTCCTCTCATTACATATAGTAAGAAAAAGTTTAGTCAACGCTCTCGAAATTATATCGCAACCATCCTTAAATAATCCCGGAAGCAAATCATCATTTTTGTGGCTTTGCAGCATTTAAAAGATAGGATTATATCCCATATTTCTAACTTCGATGTTTCTTCGAGATACATTCCACACTGTTGATGCAGACATGCTTTCGGGAATCGGAACTGACGCAGGTGGCCAAGAAAATTGATCTCTTAAGTGTTTAGCCCAATTGTCAAGACGACTTATGTTATCGGTTATTAAATCGTTGTTACTATCATTTATAGTTTCGCTAACTTTTAATTTTCTAGAACCTGTTTCGCGAATAAGTTCGAACAAACATGGACTATTACCCAACACAAATGCTTCTTCCATTTCTTCAGCCTTTCTGGTCCAAAAGGATTCAAGATCGACATTTAAACTGCACTCAAGTTGGCATCTTATATTGCGACGAATATTATTATGAGCCGAGCCAGGTGGAATACGGCGCCTTATTTCGAGTATCTCAATAGATTTTACAGAGAGCCAATGACTATTTCTAAGAGGGCCTGCAATGCCACACACAGTAATACCTGCATTGTGCATAGTGGAACTTTTCTTGGACCAAAGTAAATTCGATTTTTCTCCATCAAGACCAGTTGGTTTTAACTTTAGAATATCTTCATATTTTTATCGGAAGAAGGGTTGTTTGAGTTTGATTGCATTTATTAGTGTTTCATTTTTATGTGCTTTCCCGGAAAATGTTGGTGTCAATCTACAACGGATAAGTGCATGGTCCGAGTCGACATAGGTGCTCCAAAATGAACGACAATCCTGGATGCAACCACGCCATCTATAACTAATTTCTACATGATCTATGTGAATCCACCGTTGATTGGTAGCTGGAGGACGCCATGTGGCGCAATGTCTAACACTATGTGTAAAGTTTGTACTACTTAAATATAGTCTATGTTCCGGGCAGCTATCCAAAAGCTGTTCACCATTATTTTTGCGCGTCGAGCTTAAAGTGCATCCTCCAACTAAATGAAATTCAGCGTTACCTAAGCGCTCAACTTGAGCATGCATGTCACGCATAACAAAGTCTAAATCTGAACTTCTTGCTCTACTCAGTAAAAAGCGTTCTTACTGACGAATGTGATGCTCTGGGATGGAGCATGTAGAAACAACGAAAATAAAATATTGATTAAGGTTTGTGATACTAAGTTAAGAGAATGTATTTAAGCATGCCTCAGAAAGTTGGCTGTTTACAGCAATTTATTCAGTTAAATAAGCTAATGAACAAAAGTCAATACCGACTCCCATTATCTGGCTTGAGAAATTGCTCTGGTACCAGATATTTGAAACCAATAACGAGTAGATAAGAATGGTGTATCCAGTTTTGTAATGCTCGTAGGATCCTGCATTCTAGTATCTGATCCACAATATTTATCGATTTATAATTTATCCAAGGCACATGCTAGTAGCTTTTTGATTTAACTTTAACTAACTTTAACTTTTTGTTAAATGTGAAGTGACGGAATGAGAGCAAGCGTTCCAGACGTGAAGGGCAAGTTTCGGCTGCTGAAGGAAACTCTGGCCACTGGCATCTAGGCAGATAGTGCTCATCAGCCTTGGTTGGCAGACTATCTAGGAGAAGGAAAACCATCACTAGGAATGGGCGACCTAGTGTTCTTTTACAGTCCACATATAACCATGACAAGTACAACTTATACTTTTTTTCACTCCTTATGGTTATATGGCAGTGAAACATTAGTCACTTGACTTTTGTGTGGCTGGACATGATGATGATGATGATGAGCTTTTTGATGCACAATTTGTTCTCATTTTCACAAATTTAATGCGCTGACGTGAAAATCTGATGTAGGTTTAATTAATGGCAGATTGCTTGAACAATTTTCGATAGTTGGCCTTGCGAGTTGAGCAACGTCCATCAAATTCATTGTATCAAGAGGAGCGTTTTCCTTGGACTGAGATAAGGAGTGAAGGAAAAGAGGCAGAATTGAAGATGAAGGTGTCTGCAGTAGCCTGCTTTCGATTATGCACCGTGCACGACTCGGTGGAAAAGGCGACCCATTTTATCCTGCGCGACGTCCGATACAGTGTGCATTCATTATAATTCGTATTAGTCATGCTTATATGTGGACTGAAAAGAAACACTCGGTCGCCCATTCATAATGGGCGTGATTTACTTTCTCAGTTTTCATTCTCATAGATAGTCTATCAACCAAGGCTGACAAGCATTATCTGACCAGGCGCCAGTAGCCAAAGTATACTTCATCGTCATCATCATCATATCCAGCCATACAAAAGTCAAAAGTGACTAATGTTTCACTGTCATATAACCATAAGGAGTGAAAAAAAGTATATAAGTGAATTTAGACAAATTATTATTGAGATTTACGAGAGAGAGAGAGAGAGAGAGAGAGAGAGAGAGAGGGGGTAGAGAGAGAAGGAATACCTTGCTACTATGAGTAAATTTATCAGGATAACTCACAGAAATGATGCAAACTAAACCTCTCCGCAACACCATTATGGCCAAGTTAGCATTCGGGCAAGGCGACATCAGCAACACAGCTTCCTTGGGGATTTCACCGTATCACGTCATAAACAAACCAAACCTCGCAGCTAACTTTGCCCTACCAAGAAAAGAAGGTTACGAAGATGATTCTACTAGACATCAGCAACAAGATCGCCACTGAGCTCGATTTGATGCCATATCGCTAAGGGGTTCTAACCAAGAACTGTAATGCGCACGAGGACCCCATCCCAGCAGACGAGTGTGTCATATACTACCCAATTTAGATGTAAGTGACTTTAATTGTTTCTGCCATGTCAAAATCTGCCCACCTTGTTTCTTACGCCAATTTGGTGCTGGATGAGAGAACAGAGCTCCATTGGGCAATCGAAATGAGGGCATACGCAAAACGTGACCGAGCCAACGAAGTTGATGGAGCCTTATTTGCTTTTCTAACGACGAGCTCTTATTGTCAGATCCAAAAATACGTCTACGGATGTCAACGTTAGTTATTCGTTGTTGGTAACCAACATGTGCTATATTTCTCAAACAACGATGATCGAATGCCTGTAAGCGTCTCAAATCATCAACTCTAAGAGGCCAAGTTTCAGTAGCGTATAGTAAGACTGCGCGTACAGATGCATTGTAAACACGACTTTTAAGGTAAAGTGAAATATTCGCGTTTCTCCATAATTGACGAAGGTACTAGAAAGCTACTCTAGCTTTCGCGATCCGTATTTTCACCTCGTCGGGCATATTGTCTACGTTATTCATAGAGCTCCCAAGATAAGCAAACCTGTCGACTATGTCTAGATCTTCATTCTACAGTGAGTGGTGGGTGATCCTGTAACAGTTTCTTACATTTAGAGGGTGCGAATTTCATACAAAAAGACGGAACAATGTCTGTTAATCTATTCAAGGTGGCTTGGGCAGCATCCTGATTGTCGAATAATGGTACAATATCGTCCGCATATTCAAGATCGACTAGTTTATCGCCCGGGAGAACTTCAACTCCAGCATCCTGAATGTGTGGGATAGTGTTGTTCATAATAGCATCAATTACAAAATTAAACAAAAATGAGGAAGTGGACTACCTTGACAAACACCACTGCTGGTTGTAAAGTTATGAGTTAATTCGTTGTAGACCTTAACGCGACCAGGAGTATTTGTGTAGAGAGCTCGTATAATATTAATAAATTTAGTGAGAACCGCTTTTCGACAAAATATGGAATAAAACATTGCGATCCATCGAATCAAATGCACCCTTGAAGTCTATAAAGACGGCTATTGTGGAACGGTGATATAAATGTCTCTGTTCGAGAACTTGCCTTAACGTAAAAATATTATCTATACAACCTCGTCCTGCGCGGAATCCGGCCTGTTTTTCTCGTATTTGATTCACGTGAAGCGCTAAGACGACGTAGGATAATCGAAGCAAATAACCTAGATACGACCGGAGTCAAGTATACTTAAGCAGTCGAAACCTTCCATTTGCGTTTGGCATGCTTGAATTCCTTCCTTCACTGCTCATTTAATACTAAGTGTTACAGTGTAATTAAACCGAATTCGAGTTCCGCATAAAACAGGATGCTGGCGTTATCCGATGAGACCTGGTAGGGTACCTGAAACCATTAACGATTCGACTAGTGTCTTGGGCGGCAGCGGGCCTGAAAATTCCATGTCTATAGGCCATAATAAGCTAGCATTGAGCAGGAAATATGTATGGGCGTGTTTGCCAATATGAATGGTATTAATACTAATCTATTAGGTACATTATGCAACTGGTCTCGTAACGTTTTATAAACAACAGATAGTGGTATTTAATCAGATCACCAATTCATAAGCTGTCAATAATTGACATTGAATTCTGTTTTATTATCCACTGTTTGACTTGAACATATAGAAATGGAAATCCATCTCTCGAACAGTAAGTGGGCTCAAGTTGAGCTTGGAGAAATTTCCACTGGAAAATCCAGGTTTAAAAAAATCATCATTGTGTACATTGTGCATATGACGAGGTGAATTACGCTCGGTCGCTGAAAAATTAGCGTCGCCTGCCGCCTTTCTCCTACACAATCCGGGAGCTAGGTTATGTTAGCATAAATGATGGCATCTATCTATAGCATCGATCGGAGCATAGTGCTCAAGACAAGACTAGCGATAGGACTGGATAGTGCCGGCCCATTCTTAACCTGGATATTACTATGAATAAAAACAGAAATTGCAGTGAAAATGGAATCTTGCACGAAATGATGACTTTGTTATTGTGCAATGTTACTAGTCCTTAAATTTTACAAATGAGTAAGTTAAATTATCTAGACATCAGTTAAAATGGTGACTAAATTAAAACTTAAAAAAGATAAAATTAAAACAATGAAAGTATACGGCTAACTCGAGATAAACACCAACCCCATTTTATTTAATCAATTAAAAAAACGAGAAAACAACCGTCCGTGGCTTGCACTGCCGTGTTTCGAACTTCCACGGTTACCATTAGAGCACGACGACAAAATACTAACGCCGATCACACCGCAAATCATACACAAGGTATGGAAAATCAAATATACACCTCACCTTCCAAGTAGTCCCAAATATTTTATATTTTACTGAAATTGTTGGCTGTAATATTTATATTCTGTCATAAACATAAATTATTTTCAGCTTTCGCAATAGCTATATAAATTACCTGATCTTTTTAGTGACTAACACAGAATTTTTCCCACTTATTTCTTTTATCGGTTATGTCTCGGATACCTTCATCGGTATCCTCTATTGGTATACAAGTCCTAGAAATAAACCAAACTAGCAAGTGTGAGATTTCCTTTAACCATTTCATATATACTTCTGAATAGTTATTATCATAATATATAACTGAAATTTCACTAGATAAGTGCGCATTAAGTATGAGTGTGTATATAACTGCTGTGTACAACCTATTAAGTCAATTAGAGTGACTGAATTATAGCAACCCTTACATACCTTAGACTATTTGTTTTATACTCAACATGTGAAATGCCCTACTCCAGGTTGCCTTTTGGTTAGCCTTTCCATCATATGCCACCTCCTTTTGGCAAAGCTTACATGGCAGCTTTACGAGAATTGCCCAAGCAGCCTGATCGTGTTAATAGTTTTCCAGACAAACGGTCGGGCTTATTCGTCATGTATATGTGTGTATTTATAAAGTGAATGGCTCGATTTCTGGTGCGCAATTGTAAATTGACGGTTAGAGTGAAGCAACAGCAGGAACCTAGAGGGTAATTTCGAAAGTAATAAGTTATTTGTGACAAAATGGGCTGAGCACACATGACGAAAACAAGCAACTGAGGTCGCTTGGAACACAGACACCTAGATTGCATGCATTACCCAAGACGCACAAACCTGGTACTCCTTAAAGACCAATTGTTTAAAAGCTAAACACACCAAGGTATGAATTAGCTAAACAGTTGGCTAACCTATTGAATTCGTTGAGTAATCACATATTTGAATACAATTGAAACGATTATTTTGATTTTTTGTTAAAGGTAAATAAATTGAACATTAACAATCGTTGGATGTGCACGTTTGATGCTGAACCAATATTAACTAAGGTACACTCAAAGACAACTACTGTGTTCTTGTGTCTGCTTGTCCGTTAGAATGTCAAAAATGACAAATTGAGTAAAGTGCGTTTGGATATTAAATTCGTTTTCAATTTGTCAACTAAACAAACAAAATCATGGTCTAGAGATGGATTCGACTCTAGCCCGATCATGGCCGATATACTTGTATACACGTTGGAGCAAAATAACTATGAACTATTTAGTTAAGCGAAACAAAGTAACAAATATTCGACGGGATATTTTTGGTATGCGATAGCCGTGTGCATGCCGAAAAACTAATTAATAAATTCAGAACATGGCACACGAATAATCGATTGACAATTGTAAACGAAGAAGATGCTACACTAGCTTTCTTGATATGTTACTTAAACCTAAAACTGAAAGCATATTATGAAAATCGGCCGTACATAATAAATCAAAAACTGTGTAATATTTAAATTTCAATAGCAACCGCCCATAGAAATCGAAAAATGCTTAGCCAAGACGTTGTATAATAAGACATTATGCATTTGTTCACTTGATTGTTGCGTATCACTATTACCATTAAGGGATACCCACCACATGGCTTAGATATGTATAAACCTAGTCATATAACACTCGCTTTGGAATAGCTGTATAGTCGATAAAAAAACAGTGCATGTTCACCTAGAAATAGAGAATTTAAGTGGCAAGTTAACGCATAAAAGACAGATTGTGTTCCGTGTTGGCAATCACATATTTTTCAGCTAAAATAGTTTTAACTATATCCACCACCAAATTTTCTCTTCCTAAAGTAAAATTCAAAATTCCACTGTGACCTACATCTAATGTTATCTATAGTTGGAATTTTATCCGTGGGAAATCAAATTTAAACAGATGTAGTAAACTGAATTCACGCTTGGTGGAGCACATACAAAACTGATGTGTGCCAAATAAGATTTGTGTTGCATGTACGTCTATAAAAAACATGTTTTCTTATGAAAATGCAATACAATAACAAAAAGATTTTCAATTTTGATTAAGGCTGAGTGTGCGAATGTGCTTCCTTATTGAACGAAGATCACAATAAATAGACGTTGTCCAGACTTGTGCAAACAAAAACTATTCGTTAAAAGAAACATGTTGCGCTATAGAGTATAGATAATTTACCTGAAAATTGTTGTACCTAACAAGGTGTCTGCATCCACTATCTCGACTTAATGATTGTCAAATTGTTTATGGAATGTGCGTTCTTTTGAAAAGGTTGTCCGAAACCAGAAACCGAAAAATTCGGAGTCAAATTGAAGACAGTGGATGGAAGCACCTTGTTGGATACAAAAATAATTCGTTTCTGCACTAGCATTATCATGGGGCTTTCCCAGCCCCATACGAAAATAACTAGCTGTTTTGTCTTATTGAAATTTCTGGATATATATTTTTTATACTTTCGATGTAGGCCGATACAATAAATTCATGTCTTCTATTTCACTAGAAAATCAATTATTGAGATGGACCGAAAGCTGTAAAATTTAGAATGTGCTATTTAAAATTTATATCCTGGAATAAATGCATAGCCTATTCGAAAAATAATTATAATTGTCCATAAAATTTGGCCGGTAATCATTTATTATCATAATATTATACTCAACATCTAAATCAATATCAACAAATGTACAATATACTCCTCTTCGTTTTTTATTATAAATTGAATACACTGATGTCATTTATTAAAGTTGTTAAGCATTCCCAGCGAGTACACGGCTAACACAGGTAAATAATACTTCATCAACATAACGGTTATACTGTTTCACTTCACTCAATAGTTTCCCTTAAATGGACATTATTAAAGTGAATCACCATCAAAAGAACACATCCAGAGATTCTAAAGTTTACGCTGTCTACCTTTTCAAAAAATTCAAGACCCTTTTAAGTTCTACTGCGATAAATTACTTTTCACCGGCTCCAACCGATAAGCTATATGATGAATTTCCGCGAGTTGCATTCGCGGGTTGTTGCTTTGCACTATCAGTTTCACAAAGATCCGATTGATCACCATTTCCAGGTACGCATCTGTTTTGTCTTCGATCAGGCTGGGTGCGTATTCGTCCCTTTCTTTCGAAGGCTTCAACATCGTTCATACCAACTATTGGAAATGTGGTGTTAAACAATCTTTCTTTACTGGCTACGTTTTGGTGCATTCTATCCAGCATTATCATCAGGCCACTAATTTGTGCGTTGGCGCATTTTTCATTGAAACAACAGATCTTCAAGGAATACCAGCTTTGTACGTCATCGGCAAGGAATACAGTCTAGATGTGGGTTCCCGCTGTCTTCAATTGTTTGGACTCGGCATGTTTGATTTTTCCCTCTGTAGGAAGGACAGATATGCTTTTTTTAAATTCACTTCTGGGAAAAAATGTTCCTCTTATTTTGAAAAACAAGCATCATCGTTAAATTTAATATGATACATATATATGCGCGCGCGTGTGTGTGTACATATACTTACTTGATCATTAGCCGCAATTCGTGCATCAAGCCAGCCAGTATGAATGCGATTCTCGATAAAATCTTCAGATTCCAAAATTTTAATAAGATACTCTACGGTAGTGCGAAAACTGCCGATAATCAATAGCTCCTTTAGAGCTAATGCCATGTTTCTTGAAAACAAAAGTATAAAATGAGATTAGAGCAAGAAACAAGACAAAATTTAACTCAGTATATCGATAAAATCCGTTAACTTTTGTTAAAACTTTTTAAAACCTTTAGCTAAAGCCACTCAAAGCATAATGATCAGTTGCGTTCAACGTAATAATTAACTTCTATAAACATCGTTTACGAGCTTACATTTTAGTTAGCCTTTTATGATTTAAATAATTTGGCATTCTATATATATATATATATATATATAGTATATATATATATATATATATATATATATATATATATATATATATATATACTCAGAGGAAGCAGACCCTTCCAAAATCCTCAAACAAGCAAATGGAGTCGATCCAGACATCAAATTCACTCTTGAGGTAGAGAAAGACGACAGTTTCCCATTCCTTGACATCAAACTCACTCGAGAAGCAAACGGAGATTTGACACTGGACATACATAGAAAATCCACTTTCACCGGACAATACATTCATTACAACAGTAGTGTGCCAAAATCCCACAAAAGAAACTTAGTAAACAACCTAGCAAACAGAATCAGGAAGATCTGCTCTGAACACAAGATTAAGGAAGAACTGGGCTACCTGAGGAAAATTTTGCTAATGAACAACTACCCAGAGCGGTTCATTGATGTCAACAACAGACCACGGCATATTCGTACTAGAGAGGATACCGGCAAGCAGGTTTTCCTGAACTTACCATTTAGAGGCGACATACCAGCCTCAATGATTGCAGGGCGGCTGAATAGAATAACTCAGGACAACTTTCCCAGTGTTAAAGTTAATATGACATTCAGCACATAGAGTATCATGAGGTTGGATGTAAATGATCAATTGCCACTTCTCTTCAAATCATTCATAGTCTATAAAAACTCATGTATGTGCGGTAGCACATATATCGGACGTACGAAGAAGCAATTGATAAGCAGAATCCAGCAACATTTGCCACAGAAATTGATTAACAAAGGTTTGCCACCGTCAGGAAAATCAGCTATTTCCGATCATATATTGGCAACGGGGCACCCTGTCAATTCGACTAATTTCACAATTTTACATAAAGCAAAATCCGAAAAATTATTATTTATCTACGAAGCACTTTACATAAAAAAACAAGCACCTGACCTTAACATTCAAAAGTTTCATCAACATGATATCCTTATCGACTGGCCAAGAATAACTAAATTCAACAAAAATCTACTAGTATCCAGCCAAGAACCATTAGGCCCTCTACTAGAATCAACAAACGTACAATCGGATTGGCAACAATGTGAAGTGGAAACAACAGAGGCGCATACGATGACAGAAGTCTCCAAACAATGTGAGCGTTTAACATTGCAATCAACATTAGCGTTGATACCAAGCGAAAATAGCAATCTTGCGCAGCGGGGTGAAACGATCAACTATACTGGGAAAAATAGCACTTCTACATATAACAGTGAACAATGTGCACAAATGGCTAACTCTCAAGATACCAAAACAATAATGACAAGATCTCAGACATCACTTCGCAATACTGCGAGAATGACCTTTACATACAAACACGCATACACAACACAAACACAAACGCATACACACTCACCAACTAGTCAAAACAAGAAACAACAGTAATAACGAGTCAGATTTGTTATCAATAGCATAATCAATTGAAAACCCAAAATGTATAAATATGTATGATTGTATGAGAGATGTTTAGTATTCACGAAATAAATGGCCTTTATCCACTTTGTTATTTATGTGTTGTTTTCCTAATTATAAGAATACTGTGTTAATTAAAACGGCATGGATATCATAAAGAATATATATATATATATATATATATATATATATATATATATATATATATATATATAATGTCCATTGCTTTCGAATATAACACAGTATATTTCTAATTAGGAAGAAAAAATCATTAGTAACAAAGTGGATAAAGGTCATTTATTTCGAGATTACCAAAACTTCGTTCTACAATCTTTTATTTATATACATTCTGGGTTTTCATTTATGTGGGTGGCAACAAATCTGACTCGGTTTTACTTCTATTTCTTGTTTTGGCTGATTGGTAAGTGTGTATGCGTTTGTGTCTGTGTGTGCCTGCTTGCCTGTAAAGGTCATTCTCGAGGTATTGCATAGTGATGTCTGAGATCTGGCCAATATTGTATATATCGCTGTTACGTGAACGGGTGCTATTTTTCCGAGTTTGGTCTTTCGTTTCACCATTTCGCGCAAATTTATTTTGTGAAACGAAAGAATACACTGGAAAAAATAGCACTCGTACACGTAACATTGAACAATGCGAACAGATGGTTATTTCACAAGCCATATATGACCAGATCTCAGACATCACAATGCAATACAGCGAGAATATCCTTTAAATGCATTCAGGCACACATGACACATGCGCATACATGCATACCAATCAGCCATAAAAAGAAACAGAAGTAAACCGAGTCAGATTGTTACCACGCAAATAATAAAATGAAAATTCTTTAAATCAAGTTTGCGAGCTTGAACTAAACACCAATCCCATTGTATTTAACCAGTCGTCGAACTACATAACAAAACTACCGCCAGCTTCAACGCACTGATGCGTTTCGACCTTCCATGATCATCATCAGAGTACGACGGCAAACTGACTATCGAGGATCAAACCGCATTGAATATATATGGAAATCAAATTTAGATATGCGGCTCTCACCTCTAGCAGTCTTGCATACATTGAACTTGACTGGAAATGTCGGCTGCACAATTTCTATGCAGTCACGAACATTAGCTATTTTGCAGCTTTCGCCACATATACATATATAGACAATACAATTAAACAATAATTGATTGCGCGGGTGGTGGTAACAATGCTTTAAATCAAGTTTGCGGGCTTGAAGTAAACACCAACCCCATTGTATTTAACCAGTCTACGAACAACATAACAAAGCTACCGCCAGCTCCAACGCACTGACGCGTTTCGACCTTCCATGATCATCATCAGAGTACGACGGCAAACTGACTATCGAGGATCAAACCACATTGAATATATATGGAAATCAAATTTAGATATGCGGCTCTCACCTCTAGCAGTCTTGCATACATTGAACTTGACTGGAAATGTCGGCTGCACAATTTCTATGCAGTCACGAACATTAACTATTTGCAGCTTTCGCCACATATACATATACAGACAATACAATTAAACAATAATTGATTGCGCGGGTGGTGGTAACAATGCTTTAAATCAAGTTTGCGGGCTTGAAGTAAGTACCAATCCCATTGTTTTTAACCAGTATATATATGCTGTCATGATAAACACCCATTGTGTGAGAAATCAAAACTTATTCATCAAATGGACCTGTTTCGGCATTACTGGGAACTCGTCAAGTACATTTCAGAATTTGTCGCATATTACAGGAATATTCAGGCATACAAACTTGTTTTTCGTTTATCCATCATTAATGTGGAGTATATTTGGCATTCTTTTAACCTAAACTACTATCTAGCCTTGCCCGGAACGTCATTACTGTACTGAATGCACGAAATATGTGCAAAATTGTAATGTATTGAAAATTTTCACTACTCAACTTTGATCTACATATTTTGCTAGTATAGTGCAAAGGAATTTCATCAAGTAGATAGGTTTCTTCTTTATTTGGAACTGAAAATATGTGTCTACCTATATTGGATGGGCCATGCACTCGGATATCGTCTGTGTTTTGTATCAGTGTATTGTCCAGACGAGTCGTAATTATGTCGAATTCTGCAGTTAAATTGTTCATTTGAGTAGTCAGTCCTTAAATCAACGTTTCTATCCCATCAGAAGCTATTTTAAAATGTACGACAATTTTTTAAAAATTTTTACTCAATTATGTATAATATTCTGCTTGCATAACGAGCATTGATTTAATAAAACAAATTTACAAATATTAATTAATTTATGTTCACTTCGGCTCGAAGTCTGCTTTTATCATTGGGCTGACCGCTTCATTCTTATACGGGCGCTTCTGCGAGGAATTTCTGTTGAAATAATGTCTGCCCTAGATAAGACTCTTTGTTCATTATTTGTCTTAAAGGTGGCTATTGCCAAATCTTCCCCCCCCCTCAGGAATCGGCTTTTGCACTCTGTTTAAACGATCCAGTGCAACAGCTCGTGGTCCATCGGGCATGCTAAAAAAACAGTATTGTGCTCTGAGTCCACCCTCTCCACGCGATACGGCCCATCATTGACAGCCTGCAGTGTCATGGGCTCGACCTTCGCTACCATGACATAGTCGCCGACCTTTAGGCGAGTGCGTGTCGGTTGCCTTGCATAGCCTTGTCGCTGTGTGGCGTCAACATATTCAGTTAACTGTTTTAGTCGCTCCTGAATATCCGTTATGGTGCAGCGCTCATGGGATCCTTGGATAACAGGTTCACCTGGCAGTCTTATGTGTTCTTCATAGACCATGGTCGTTGGAGCGAATCCTGTATCTGTTAAGATTGTAAAGCGCATAGCCCGCTCGACCAAATGTAATTTGTCTCTCTACGTTCCCGGGCTCTCGTGCCACCAACATAGCAGTACATATTTCATCGTACTATTTTCGCGCTCAGGCGACGCGTTGGTTTTCGGGTGATAAGTGGCTGTGCGGGAATGTTTTATGTCAAGGTCTCTGCACCACTGATTAAATTCTTTCGACTCGAACTGTGCCCCTTAGTCGGTAACAATAACTTGTGGTGCACCAAATCGACTTAGCCATCGCTCTTCTAAGTACGTAACATTTTTTTGTTGTGATCTACTTCAGTGGTAAGAACTCGAACCATCGGCTAGACTTATCGACCATGGAAAACACATAGGAAACCCTGCAGCGCGCTACGGGCAGTGGACAAACCAGGTCGATATGCAGAAACTTATTCCGTGCAGTGGCATTGAAAGCAATCGGAGTGAATTTTTCACGTTTTTGTGGCTTACAACGTTGGCATGTAGTGAACTTTTGGCAATAGCTACGAATTTCTTTGGACATGCCAGGCTAATATGCAAATAATTCAAAATAAAAATTTATGAATAAATCATCAGAATATGCAAAATAAGTTTCTCAAAAGACTAAACCTTTTTTGTATTATATATAAATAAGAAATATGAACTTTGAAATTGGATAAATGTAACAAATATTACACTAATCGACATGAATTTGTATTATTTAAATATTTATTAGTTAATTATAAAAATCATTTCTAAATTTATGAGTAACAAAATGTAAGATGGAACTATATAAATTTAATAGCACTTGAAATATATCTGGATTGGTCAGTATATCCATTAATGCAATGGCTTGTCAGCGGCTTACAGAAAGAACATGGGCTCCAATTTGGGCACTCCCACAGGAATGATTCGTTTACCTATGAGCATTGAATTAGATTTAAACTCTCTTTGCAAAATTTCAAGGAAAAATGGTGAACTAGACAAGTTTATCGAATTTAATTTGTTGCAAATTAATATAATTGATGTCAATATGGATGTAATCACAACATCTCGCAGAATAACAATTAGAAATCTTTTTGGAGGTGTTTGTCCAGATTTACTAAAGCCCAGTTTTCGTCGATACATTTACTATATTGCAGTTTGCGAAACTGATATAAACGCCTTACCCATTAAGTTCTTACATTTAGCTACTACAAACTAAGGATTGTATAGTGTAGAAAAGGCAATTCATTCAGAAGAACGCTTTCGTCCTTATTGGGAACTAATCATGGACTGGCGATTAGTTGCCGCTGTTCTAAACTTTGAGCCACCACGCCCCACATTTCACACAATTTTCAGTCATATACAAACTAATGTAACTGAGTTAGTTTTTTCCCCTTTTAGGAGGAGCTCATATATTATGCATTTAGAAAATTGTTAGTAATATACTATTTAATGTTACACGGTTTGATTTTTTTCCCTTTAAGGTGGATCTCATAGGGCACAAGATTCCGATGCAAACATGCCCAGGTTCAAGCCTTGTCCACGTCATATTCTGGCCAGTACATGATTAAACAATAATTGATTGCGCGGGTGGTGGTAACAATGCTTTAAATCAAGTTTGCGGGCTTGAAGTAAACACCAACCCAATTGTATTTAACCAGTCTACGAACAACATAACAAAACTACCGCCAGCTGCAACGCACTGACGCGTTTCGACCTTCCATGATCATCATCAAAGTACGACGGCAAACTGACTATCGAGGATCAAACCGCATTGAATATATATGGAAATCAAATTTAGATATGCGGCTCTCACCTCTAGCAGTCTTGCATACATTGAGCTTGACTGGAAATTTCGGCTGCACAATTTCTATGCAGTCACGAACATTAACTATTTTGCAGCTTTCGCCACATATACATAAATAGGCAATACAATTTAAACAATAATTGATTGCGCGGGTGGTGGTAACAATTCTTTAAATCAAGTTTGCGTTCTTGAAGTAAACACCAATCCCATTGTATTTAACCAGTCATCGAACAACATAACAAAACTACCGCCAGCTTCAACGCACTGACGCGTTTCGACCTTCCATGATCATCATCAGAGTACGACGGCAAACTGAATATCGAGGATCAAACCGCATTGAATATATATGGAAATCAAATTTAGATATGCTTCTGTCACCTCTTGCAGTCTTGCAAACATTGAACTTGACTGGAAATGTCGGCTGCACAATTTCTATGCAGTCGCGAACATTAACTATTTTGCAGCTTTCGCCACATATAAATATATAGACAATACAATTAAACAATAATTGATTGCGCGGGTGGTGGTAACAATGCTTTAAATCAAGTTTGCGGGCTTGAAGTAAACACCAACCCCATTGTATTTAACCAGTCTACGAACAACATAACAAAACTACCGCCAGCTGCAACGGTCAGTTTGCCGTCGTACTCTGATGATGATCATGGAAGGTCGAAACGCGTCAGTGCGTTGCAGCTGGCGGTAGTTTTGTTATGTTGTTCGTAGACTGGTTAAATACAATGGGGTTGGTGTTTACTTCAAGCCCGCAAACTTGATTTAAAGCATTGTTACCACCACCCGCGCAATCAATTATTGTTTAATTGTATTGTCTATATATGTATATGTGGCGAAAGCTGCAAAATAGTTAATGTTCGTGACTGCATAGAAATTGTGCAGCCGACATTTCCAGTCAAGTTCAATGTATGCAAGACTGCTAGAGGTGAGAGCCGCATATCTAAATTTGATTTCCATATATATTCAATGCGGTTTGATCCTCGATAGTCAGTTTGCCGTCGTACTCTGATGATGATCATGGAAGGTCGAAACGCGTCAGTGCGTTGCAGCTGGCGGTAGTTTTGTTATGTTGTTCGTAGACTGGTTAAATACAATGGGGTTGGTGTTTACTTCAAGCCCGCAAACTTGATTTAAAGCATTGTTACCACCACCCGCGCAATCAATTATTGTTTAATTGTATTGTCTATATATGTATATGTGGCGAAAGCTGCAAAATAGTTAATGTTCGTGACTGCATAGAAATTGTGCAGCCGACATTTCCAGTCAAGTTCAATGTATGCAAGACTGCTAGAGGTGAGAGCCGCATATCTAAATTTGATTTCCATATATATTCAATGCGGTTTGATCCTCGATAGTCAGTTTGCCGTCGTACTCTGATGATGATCATGGAAGGTCGAAACGCGTCAGTGCGTTGCAGCTGGCGGTAGTTTTGTTATGTTGTTCGTAGACTGGTTAAATACAATGGGGTTGGTGTTTACTTCAAGCCCGCAAACTTGATTTAAAGCATTGTTACCACCACCCGCGCAATCAATTATTGTTTAATTGTATTGTCTATATATGTATATGTGGCGAAAGCTGCAAAATAGTTAATGTTCGTGACTGCATAGAAATTGTGCAGCCGACATTTCCAGTCAAGTTCAATGTATGCAAGACTGCTAGAGGTGAGAGCCGCATATCTAAATTTGATTTCCATATATATTCAATGCGGTTTGATCCTCGATAGTCAGTTTGCCGTCGTACTCTGATGATGATCATGGAAGGTCGAAACGCGTCAGTGCGTTGCAGCTGGCGGTAGTTTTGTTATGTTGTTCGTAGACTGGTTAAATACAATGGAGTTGGTGTTTACTTCAGTACATGATTAGTTCCCAATTAAGACAAAACAGGTCTACTAGATGAATTGCATTATCCGCACTATACTGACTAAATGTAAGAAGTTAATGGATCACGTGGTTATATCCATTTTGCAACCATGATTGTAGTAAATGTTATCACCACCGGCGCAACCAACATTTATTTTATTATATAAATGTTCATTTCAATATCACTTCCCCATCTAGTGTGGTGTCTGGGATGGTTAGTTGGAGTTTGGGTTTAAATGGATGCCATATGAGCTCCACCTATGAGACAAAAAAAGACCGAATAACATTAGGTAGTATATGACTGATAATTGTGTACGGTGTGAGTTGGGGTGTCTCTGTGGCTAGAGCAACAGATTCCAAAGCATACGTGCCCAGGTTCGAGCCCTGACCACGGCAAATTCTGGCAATTGCGTGATGAAATCCAAATAAGGACGAAACCGGTCTACTGGATGAATTACCTTTATTCCATTATACAATTCATCGTTTTTGCCGACAAGTATTTTATTAATGAGTCAGGTGTTTATATCCAGATCGCAAACTTGATTTAAGTAATTTTTACCACCTTCAGCGCAAACAATGTTCGTTTATTTGGAAATGCGAGCTTTAATAAAATTCATTGTACCCTTCTTATGTGCAAAAACAAAAAGAAATTTTATCAGACGGTTAATTACTCGAATGAGAGAACATTGCAATTTGAACGCCTGTTTTAAATAAAATGGTGAATACACGTCTGCTACTGCGCAACACATCAAAGAAACATCGCCTGTATGTTCTCCAGACGTAGCATTCAAAGTAATTACTAAATGCAAAAACAAAAGGGAGCTAGCCACAAACGAAGCCTTATGGATAAACAAATGGCAGCCGGATTTATGTAAGCAGAAGAAGCACGTACAAGCATTGAGCTTGAACTGGATGTGACGCACGCAATTTGATTGGTTTCTATTTTTCACACTCGCTTGGTTCACATATTTCTATCTTGTTTTGCTTTCCAATTTATATATAAAGATATGTTCATGAGTAGATATTTGAGAAGACCATGAGAAAGAAAATTTTCTTATATCTGATAAAATTTCTTTTTGTTTTTGTACACAGGAAGGGTACAATGAATGTTCGTTTAATTGTATAAATGTTCATCGATACATCTTGGAATTGTACTCAAATAAAAATATATATGCGAGTTAATTAATAAGAAACCGTTCTGTGACACCAAAATCATCACATATATAGAAATTCCCAGGAATCTGCTACCCTCAGTGCAGCCGATTTAATTTTTTTTAATGCTGGTTCAATGTGTGCTCAGACACAATTGGATGCAAGAGGCTAGATGCTGTCAATTCTGATTCTTGGCCAGTCAAGTTAAATATCTTTTTGCTGGAAATCTTGAATGTATAGGCCGTTTCCTTTTTGTGTTTCATGAAGGATTTCGTATAAAAATGACTTCGCTTTTTGTCCAATTGAAGAATTCCTTAAATGGCCTGGGCGACCGGAATCATATATAGATTTCTGATCATATTTTTAATCAGACAAAGAATAAAATGCGCGGATTCTTTTTCGTTTCAAAATTCCATTTATTCTTGCTTTAATATTTGTTGTGTCTTTTCTATGTTTGTGGTCTTCTTTGAATTTTGATAGATCGTTCATGATATATTTCGCGGACACACATAAAAGCATAGGCTTTGAGTATTAAAGCGCCTGCCCATTTTCGAGTGTTCACGATATTTTTCGTAGATTTGCACTATCAGATTCACAAAGAGCCGATTGGTCCCAATTTCTAGGTACGCATCGAACCCATTTTTGTTATCGTGGGATGCGTACTTGGAAATTGGGGTCAAAAGGATCTTTTCGAAAGTAATAGTGCAAATATACTCCCCACGAAAGAAAACTGTGGACACACTAAATGTGGTTATCGCACTGCGCAAACCCATACAACAACTTTCCTGGCGCTTTGTCGAATTTGACAACGTGTACAGTTTCATCTGATTGAAGTCTCCTTTATTAGTATATGTGTTTGCGAATGATTTTACTGAGATTGAAATGCATTCTGCATTGATCTATGGCGGTTATTTTTCTGCTTACGTCCTTCTTATATTTGAACAAAACTGCATTTGCAAAATATTTATAAAATGCGTCTCGATCAGAAGGAAATTTTGATTAACCAGGAATTTCTTCCAGATGTTTTATGAGACTTTATATTAACCTATTTTTATATTCTCCTCAATTTTTCAAGTTTAATTGCAAATGGATAAAATTGGTTCTAGACCATATTTGATTTATTGACACTGAGCAACATGCGGCTTGTGATATTATTGATCGTTTCTTGGTTATTTCCTCTGCACAGGTTGAGGCATGTTTGTGGAACCACACATGTTTGTAAACATAGTTTAAGGAATTTTGTCGAATATGCAATATGATAAATATAGGTGATCAGGTCCTTGAGAATAAAGCTCACCTGCTCATTAATTGAACAGAAAAAGAAATTCCCTTAGTCATATTCATTTTTGTGCTTCGTTGGACTGACAAGTTTAGAAGTAGTCTTATTTGAAATTTTACCTCCTATTTCTTGTTTAAATGAGAACAAGCCGAGAATATATATATATATATAGTGAGTATATATATATATATATATATATAGAGAGAGAGAGAGAGAGAGAGAGAGAGAGAAAGATTCATATCCTGTCTAGTGAAAGATATAAGAGATTATTAGATGTGAAATATGCTTATATTAATTTTGCTTACATATTTATGCATTGAGATTTAAGCCTTGATAGTCAATTTTTCTTCGTGCCTTGATGACTAACATGGAAGATGGGAAGGCGATGTGCGACTGTTATAAAGACATAGTTTTAATGTTTACATTACCTCGCAAGCTATGAATTAAATTTTTAATCACATTTCGCGCTATCAGTGATTGTGTAATATGTGTTTACTGTCCTCTTGCTGATTAGTCTAATACTCAGTTTGTACAATTTCAGGATTGCGTTATTTGTAACATGCCTGTTTAAAATAATCACTGCATGATCTAACATATGCGTTTTATCAACTAGCTCGTTTGCGTCCATATTGGGTACATGTAAAGTACTTGTCATACCTGTCGTGGAAATTCGATTAACACGAGTGTACACTTGCGATCCATCCAATGCAGTTTGTAAGCAACATACTTTATTGAATTTTCAGTTCTATGCCTAGATATGGTCAGCTTGGTGAATGAGTTTCAGGTCGGAATCAAATGCGACATGTATCGAGAACCGGCAGCGACAATTCTAGCAAACGAATTTTTGGTGCAAATAAGAGGATGCTGGTATTCCTAACGAATTTTATTTGCCATCATATCTAAAGTTTAGTTTAATTTAACAAATAAATACAAGCAAACTCTGACAGTAAATTTTAATTCAAAACCACTTAATCAGTTGAAATGGTCTCTTACTTAATTGGAAATTTATTTCAAAATGGATTTCGTAATGTATTCAGTTGGAAGAGAGGATGAAAGCACATAGAATAGTTCAGAACAATAGAACAGTAGACTAACTGCAAGATTGAAACAATTGCGCACCAATTTGTGACCACTCGCAAATTTCTGGTATGTGCTGTGTGCTTGCACGAAATTGATTAAACTAAACTACTTAACAACTTTTACTTTCAATCTTGTATGTTATTTATTTCCCACTGATAAAATGTTTACAAAACAATTCCGCCATTTCATTTTAATAAATCTTACTTCTGGTTGGTAAATGGTGTCTATTATATGAAGTTAAACTGGGGATAACTAGTTAGAAATTTACGTTTAAGGCGTTTCCAAATATGATCTCCTTGAAGAAAAGAAATTTGAATAAAAGTGATGCACAGATTAAATGGCGGGTAGGATGAAATGCCCGCCAGGAGCTAATTAACCCAGGTTGCTCGCAAGCCGTGAAGTTAAATAATATGTACCCAATAATTACAAAATCGGTCTTATTAATGAAGTCTCACATATTAAGATATTTGAAACCCTATGATATTTTACTTGCATATATATATAGTATATATATATATATATATATATATATATATATATATATATATATATATATATAGTAAACCGTCAATTTGTCATCACTCTGAATTGCCTTTTTTAATTAACACAGTATGGATAGCAATTTACATGATAACATAATCCGTCATTCAATGAAAATATAATTATTTTATAATTAAATATCCATTTTAGTGTTAATCATATTTTAGGAAGATAACCAATCGAAAATAATATTAAAACAATTTTAAACAAACTAATAAAGACCGTAGATTTTACAAGAATGTAAACGAATTCAAACGTTAGTCGTTCTAACAAAAACAAGATTGGAAAACTGGAAATAGTCATTCCAAAAATAAAAGAACAAAAATATATGTAAACATTAAGCTACGCCTATGTTATATATAAGAGTGTATATATATATATATATATATATATATATATAGAGGAGAGAGTATATATATATATATATATATATATATATGTGTGTGTGTGTGTGTGTGTTTGTTTGAGAAAGAGAATGCAACTTTATATGTACGTTAAATGTGTTCGTTTTCGCGAATTATGACATCTGGACATTTCAACCTGTTGCCTAGCGAGACTCAGCCATACATTAACGGATATGGAGTTTATCAAATATCATAGGGAATAACTAATTAAACCGTAAAATTTACAATATTTATAAGAACATTTATTCATAAGCAACTTGTTATTATTAATTATCTGCAGACAAGCGCAACCAGCTGAGGCATAAATAAAAATTGTCAAAACATGCTGATAATTCGAATAAAATTATTGTTTTAATATTCTGCGATTGAACGGTTTAATATTTTTTCGATGTAATCAACGAGATAAAAATAATTTCAAAAATCGTCATGATCGCTTATTAATCTCAAACTTTCATTTAAAAATCTTTCTATCTGAAAATTTTTATTGAAAAGTTGATCACTAACCTGGAAATTTGTGATACTTGTCAGGATCTTGTCGTACAGTAGAATAGTTTATCTTTGTAGTAAATTTTAATAATGAATCTCTGTGTGAGAATGACGAACAAATTTATTTCTCAAACAAACGCAACTGAGGTTTTCAACGACAAAATTTATTAATGAATAATATTTTTTATTTGACAATTATTGAACAAATATACCTATGACAGTTTTTTTGTAGAAGTCCATTAAGGTATAATCATGTTTGTTACACATTTTAAAACAATATCTATGACAAGGAAAGAGGCTTTTATATGCATTTATTATTAACTGTCCAACCTTGAGAATACCAGAAAAATTGTGATATAATTTCCATTTATGTTAAACGAATATATAATTAAACGATCATTGTTTGTGGGGGCGGTGATAAAAACCATTTAAATCAAATTGCGAGCTCGGTTTGAACACCAATTTCCTTAGCGCGGTGCCCGTTCAACAACGTCATTTCTTTCAATGGCTTGATTGAACTTTAGGTAGAAAGAGACGCCTTATAAGATTCACCTGAATGGAAGGATAACCAAAAAATAAGTTTCTAGACAGTTAAAACTTGTATGTAGACTGTGGCATGTTGGCTTTTTGGTTAGTTTTATCAATTCCAAAGCAGAGGTACCCAGGTTCCTGCCCTGTATGCGGCAAATTCTCGACAGTGCTTGAAGAGTTACCAATAATGACGTAACCAGTTTATCGGATGCATTTTGCTTTATTCATAATGGGTTACATATTTCATATTGTGAAATGTGTATATACTGTTAATTCTTTATAAAATAAGCTTGTGAACGTGATTTTATAATTCTTATCATTGGCCGTCTTACCAATGATTGTTTAATTGCAGATTTATATAATCTAATACCACTATCCCAGGTAGCGTGGTGTCTGTTCTCCAATGACAGATTGAAGTTGGCTTCTTTTAAATTTTGTTCTTAAGAAATGCCATCTTTGCTCTAACTGACAAAAAGGCTAGCGAAACACGAGTTTGTATACCGTTGAAAATATTTTGTAGCATGCGGCAAGGTGATTTAGTGGTTAATGTCACAAACTCTAAAGCAGATCCGTCCACCTCCGAGCTCTGCCTGCGGCAAGCTCTATGCAGTAATTAAAGAGATACAAATACGGATGAATTGCCTCCCGTCATTAAATGATGCTTGGTTTAAATTAAAAAAATGAATTTATGATAAGATTGATGTATATATCAAGCTCGAACACTTGATTGAAATAGATTTTATGTGAATTACGTTATAGAATTTAAATTAGGTCATATAGATGATTATTTTATTATTAACGTTTAAAATTATTGATGACCCGTTGGTGACACGAAAAATAAGAATGAGCGAAATCCCTTCATTTCCAGACAACGCATAATTTGTGTTGTTATGTGGCAGTGAAGCATAGGTTTATTATGCTGTTAAAATGCTGCGTATTAGTATACCACGTTAAATTGTAAATGAGTTATGATTTTATTAATCAGTAAAAAAGATATGAAATAACGTTAAAATTTTATATTTTTTTAATAAGACGAAAGTATATACATCTATTTGTAATTAAAATTTTTATTAATTATTTCTTTATTAGGGTTACGTGCTAGCATTGGTTGTTTCGTTCTCGCTATTTGTCGTCATTGTATTGGGAAATCTAAGTGTCATCTATCGCCTGCGATGTGAAGTGAAAAAGATGCGCCTTAATTTCTTTATATTTAACCTGGCCGTTGCAGGTAAGCAATTACTAGTAACTGATCAAATGGCATATATAAGGCTTTGCATTTTTTTATTATTTTATCACAATTCATTTATGACGGTGACGTCTTAACACTTTAAGCAATTCTTTAAATCAAGTAAGCGAGCTTGCAGTAAACAACAATGCCATGGGATTTAACCAGCTGTCGAACAACGTAACAAAACTTGCGTCATCCGCATTGCACTGACACGTTTCGAAATTCTATGATTATCATCCGAGTACGACGGCAAACTGACTATCGAGGACCAAACTGCATTGAATATATATGGAAATCAAAGTTAGATATGGGGCTCTCACCTCTAGCAGTCTCGCGTACATTCAACTTGACTGGAAATGGCTGCTGTACAGTTTCTATGCAGTCACGGACATTTACTGTTTGCAGCCTTCGTCACATATACATATATAGGCAGCCGACATTTCAAGCCAAGTTCAATGTATGCGAGACTGCTAGATGTGAGAGACGTATATCTAACTTTGATTTCTATATATACTCAATGCGGTTTGGTCCTCGATAGTCAGTTTGCTGTCGTACTCTGATGATGATCAGGGAAGGTTGAAACGCGTCAGTGCATTGTGGTTGGCGGTAGTTTTGTTACGTTTTCCGACGACTCGGTAAATACAATGGTATTGGTGTTTACTTCATGCTCGCAAACTTTATTTAGAGAATTGGACCACCACCCGCTCAATCATTTATTACTGAACTATATTATCTTTAAACAATAGTTGAAAGAAATTAACAATTGCTTAGATGTGAAGATGTTCTAGTACTTGGTAGACCAAAAACATATAGACTTTGCTGTATAATCAGGTTTAATAGAAGGTTTAAATTGCAGATCAGCCATATAAAAAATATGTGCTTCGAAATTTAATTCATTGAATCTAATTTGTTATTACTAAAGTCAGACTATTTGGCTCTGTGTCTGCTGGATATTAAATGTACTTCTACCATAATTGCATAACCTTTAATAGAGGTTAAAATAAAAAATAATTTAAAAATGATCAATTAATGGATTGCCATAAATTTAAAATATTTGCACTTTTATTTTATTATTGCAGGCAATTCAGTTAGATTGACGTATGATTGTTTATAAGCTCTTACACCAAGCCTTAGAAATCTGAGTTTAAACCAACGCACCAAAAGTATTACGTCACACTGACGACGGGTCTTTGTAGAAAAAATAAACATTTGCCAAAATAATTTTCATTAATATACAGATTAATTTCGTGTAGTTATTAGACTGTGTAAAAGCATTTTCTTGTTAGTGTTTTTTAAACTTGTTACGCAAAACCAATTTGGTACTTAATGAAATATGTTCTTAACATTTCTTTAATAGCCTTCAATTGGAGTCTCTACTATTATAAGTACTCTTTATTTTGTGCCATTTTTATATTTGTAACGCAAAAATGTAAAATTTATTTCTCTAAAATTCAGAATATTTTCTTGCGTTCATTTTAGTGTTTCCTAGCACATTGGATTCGAAACTTGATTACAAATATGTGATTGTTTAAATGCGGTACTATGGCTTTTTCTGCTTTACCATTTACTTATTTTTAAATTTATATTTATATTTATATTTATATTTATATTTATATTTATATTTATATTTATATTTATATTTATATTTATATTTATATTTATATTTATATTTATATTTATATTTATATTTATATTTATATTTATATTTATATTTATATTTATATTTATATTTGGATTTTTATCAAAATTTACTTATTTTATGTATTTTAAACTAAATGTGGCTCTGAATTATACAAGTGTCAGAAATTTATCTGTATTCGAGGCTCGATAATATAACTTATATGAAGGTAGGTCAATAAGTCCAATTGGGTTATAACCATATACATAATTGAAAATGAAATTAATATTTGACGGTATTGCTAAGATTTGTAGCAATTGATACATAAAACAGGTTGCAGAATTGTTAATTGTTCCAACCATACCTGTATCAATATTTCTGTCAATTTGCTTGACGTCATTGCTATCATATACTCCATTTTATTGCTATTATACAATTTCTATATAACTATTATTTTTAAGCTATTAATATTGTTTGAGAACATTTTCATAAATATCAATACCACATTCGTCACTCATATTGAAAATAAACTTTCTTATTATAATTAGCTAATTTTACATTTTTCAATTTCCTCGTAAGAACTATCATCGAATCTATTATTATTTTTAACACTTATATCACTATCATTGACGACATCAAAAATATTATTTGTTGCAGTTGGAAAATTTCTATTCCCATTAACATTAAAGACAAAATTAACATTATCATTATGTGTAACATTCTTCCTCGCTCTTATATCTGGGTTAATTATTCAAATACTTTTTTCAAAAAAATTCACCAATTTTCCATTTTCATATGTCAGTAAACCAATTATCATCTTATATCTTCATTATATTAGAAGCACACGCTTCATGCCGCTTTAAAAAAAGTCATGTTTCAGTTTCCACGTAAACAATTTTTTTTAATTTGCAAGTAAAAAAATTTCAGTACTCCATCTTTAAACACAAAAGTGAGATGCTATTTAATAGCCAAGCCTATTATGACATATTTTAGACATATTACAGATATATTGTCGATGTTTAATGGCATAATCTGAATAGGACTCATATTGGAATTAAGTAATGATCATTGAAAAATCTTATATATAAATATTTTCTTCATCATGTATGAGTTTTGGCGATAATGTCTGAATATATTCATTTTGTTTAATTTGATGTTTCCTGCTCATTTAACCTGCGTGCTATTACCTAGCATTTAATGCGTGTCGATGAATAGAGCAAAAACATACCAGGTGCCATGGGCATATATTTTAGATTTTAATACATCGTTGGCGAACTTCGTCCAGGCACACGGATAGCGGGAAGTAACATTAAAACGCCGGCCTTCAAAAATAAAGAAAATTACAGATTTACCCTTACTTCCTCAGAATGAATAGGCACTGTAATGTCAACGTACCTATATGCTCCACGAGTTTTGGGGCAGCACGCATTATAATACGTCTCACCGTAATTTCTGTTTATGACAGGTTAAAAAGCAAAGGATATTGGATAATAATTGGTTTCAAATTGAAGTATTCACGGTAGATAGCCGTCTTTGCAATCTTGACACATGTTAAATAAGAAACTTTAATATTTAACGTTTATGTTTTCGCTTTATACGGTGAAATTCCACCTGCCTTTGCTAATTCCTGGGTGTTGTTTAGGCTCAACTAGAATCTATCACTAGACATTTGAAAGGTGAGTGGTTCTGACCAGGTCAGGTGGATTTCCATATAGAATTGACGAAGTGCCAAACACAGAGTAGACATCACCTGAGCAAAAATACTCATTTCCTTATTCCAGATTCGTAAGCTGTAAATAACGATATATCACTCACTATGGTGCTTAAGTGGTTTAGCTATATGTGGCATAGTCTACCTGCTCACGAGTATTGCGGCGAAAGACCTTCTTTTCGGTACAGATCTATATTGTAACCTTTTTATTTCGCAACCATCCTGCCAATTAAGTAGTGAACACTTTGTTATTCTTTAATTTGACGTTATTCTAAAGGCAGAAGAAAGATTTAGACTGCGCAGAAATCCCTACCATCGTCACCACAGACAGAAATACACTGGATTTAAGAAATTGAGTTAACGAGAAATACATATTTTAGGTGAACAATCGTGAAAAATATAAAAGGTCAAAAGAAAATCAATTAAAAATTGATGTTTGATAAGGACGATACATTTCATAGCAGGTATATAATTTGGTAACAAACAAAAATGTAGCAAAAAATCATTAACTAACCAAAACTATGGACATGTCACATATACGGCCGGAAGATATCGGCAAACAGCTAAATTGTGTTTTTTAAAGTATCGCGTTAAAAACACAGCCAAAACGTGCAATTTGCTCCGTCTACTTTAAAAAAATTAGGTTAAGATGATTCGATTGGAGATCTCAACAGGATCGTCGGTGAATTCTGCACACTGCCATTTCACCCACGGTTTCCGGCCAAGAAATATGATTCGCGAGTAGACTTTGTCTTGGCAGGCGTGTAGATCCCAAACTACCCAATTTAAATATAGTTTACTTTAACCGTTTCGGTCATTTTAAAATCTTTCCCCCGTTTTTATAACTCAATCTGGTGCTGGCCGAGAAAATAATGCGCTACCGCGCAGAATATGCGCATGCATTCGTAAAACGTGAGCGTACCAGCGCTGTTGAAGCGACTTTATCAGTTTATCCAACAGTAATAAGCCGCTCCAAATATACGCCTTTGTATGTCAGCTTTGTTTATTCGTTTTAGGTTACCTATATGGTTTATGTTTTACAAATAACGGTTGTTGATTGTCTGCAAGCGTCTAAACTCTTCGAATTCAATAGATCAGGTTAGAATATCTTATGAAGATACTCACATACGGATACGTTGTACACAGTATCATTAAGAAAGAGTGAGGTACCCGCATTTCTCCATAAATGGCAAAGGTTGAAGCAAGCTTTTCACATCGTTACTTAACTATGTAAATATCTCAACATGCCAAAAACGTCTAAATCCTAGAAGGTGCAAATTTGAAGTGATTGGATGATAACTTAGTTGAAGTATTTTTTTAATTAGTGTTTGTAAATTTAATACAAAAAAACGTTTTATAACTGCAGATTTATTCAAAGTGTGCCTGGGCATAAATTCGGTTTTCGACAAATCATACAGTTATTTTCTGCCTAGTCAAGGTCCACTAATCTGCTGCCGGAGATAGGAAGCATTATTTAACTGTAATATATTGAATTGAATGATGTCATGCTTACCGCGAAATTAGATAACTGATATCGATCAAGGCCAGAGTGTATGGATTTACTGGAGTAACAAGTGTTGAGAAATTGTTTTTATTCTCAATTTCGGTGAATTATAGCATAAATTGATATCCATCAAAGTGGTACCATGTGCAGACTCGGAAACCATTGTGTTAGTACCATGTACCTTTTCGGTATAATAATGTTGGTATTGGTTACTAACACAATAGCCATAGTGTTAGTATCCTTTACAGACTCGGTATATATATTATATAGTGTGAGTTAGCGTTGAAGTCGCATTGTCGTAGACCTTATATGAGGTTAGCTTCACTATTGCAGATTTACACATTCGTCTAGGAGATTGTACCGCCCTATTATCCCACATTCTTCACCCAAATATATCATTGTTAAAGAGCGTAACACCGGCTC
Organism: Eudiplozoon nipponicum; assembly: GCA_029291075.1. Classification (NCBI taxonomy): domain Eukaryota; kingdom Metazoa; phylum Platyhelminthes; class Monogenea; order Mazocraeidea; family Diplozoidae; genus Eudiplozoon; species Eudiplozoon nipponicum. The sequence continues at coordinate 41,093 of JAQBSW010003965.1, forward strand.
CTACTGATGAGTCGCCAGTAAGCACAAAACGAATGTGCATGAGATTATACTTTCCGTTCATGCTGCCTTTGGTTTATCCTTCTGGTCACAACTGAAAAAATTTGTTAATAGGTCTGCAACACCTAATACATACTTGCATATCGTTAAGGTTTATAATTAATATGGTTGCACAATAAAATTTATCTTTGGAGTGTAAGGCCTATTTATCACGCGGACAAATTTTAACAGCTACTAGAAATTTGTAAAACTAATTTCTTTTGATATTTACTTCAGGTTTTTTGGGCCTCTTGCGCAAATAATTTGGAAGCAACTGCGCTGCTATTTGATGCGAAATTTTCTTTGTGTTTATATGGCCGTTCTGGTCCAAAATTGGTCAGGATTATTTTCTTACGGTGCTTTTGTTGATATGCAATATCTCTAATAGATTTACCTTAATTCTAGTTAGCAGGATTTTGGCACCTAGATTTAAAGATCCAGTAAATGATTACATAGAAATATCTCATTTTATTCAAAGTGGTAACTACATTGTACATAATGAATCTTATCTTTATATGCAGTAAAATTAAATTTTTACCACCAAGAACTGCTAACGTGGATTTTAGCAAAGCTTCATAATTTTTTTAAAGGGCGACTGTTTCATTTTGTTTAACTCTGTTTGTCGTTAACTCTTATTTAGCTTTATGCAAAATGTAAGTGCAGACCTGCAAGGTATAAGTGCTTGGCTCGAACTGATATACGGGATTTAAAACGAGCAATAATTCTGGGTTCAACCGTGCCATATAGAACTAATTTTCACATTATCTATTTCAATCCATAGTTGGCCAATGGAAGGAGTTTGCCATTTGGCGCAAAGCCTTCCATTGTGCTGAAATTATTTGCATCTCAATTATTAGGTATGCTTTGAACTACAATAACCATTATCAACGCACTTTAAGCGTAAATTATATCGGCCTCCAACATGAAATTCTTGGTAGCTTAGGCATTTAATAAGCGCATTCATGAGAAAATTAACCAATACTTTACCTGGATTTTTGATTCTATATGATGATAATCTTAGATTGCAATTAGAACTTGCTATAATCGTTCAGATATGTGAAGGTACGACGAAAGATCAACATAGATTAATATTTTTTGGCATCCATTTTAGTAGATGCCAGTATGCGTGTTGCACGAAATCGGCTGCTCACAGTTACCTATTTAATAGAATTAGTTTCAACTTAAGAGCTTAAATAATTTTTGTAGCGGAGAAATAGTATATATGCAATTGCGTATTAGGTGATGCGCACCTAGTATCTAATTATCTTAAATGTAACCAGAAAAACAAACCAAATACAGCATGAACTGCTTAGTATAAATATTATATATCTAGAGGTCGGTTTGGTGTAGCTGTTTCGAAGACTTTATATTAATTTTAGCTGCACTACTGCAGGTTTACTCATTGGTATAGGAGAATTTAACCAAAAATTGCCCCACATTTCTCACACAAATATATAGTCGTTAAAGGGCGTAATGCCGGCTGCTACTGATGAGTCGCCAGTAAGCACGAAATGAATGCACAAGATATTATACTTTCCATTCATGCTGTCTTTAGTTTATCCTTCTGGTCACAACTGAACTAATTTATTACTAGATGCAAAAAACCTAAAACATAATCCTATGAAAATTTGTGCAATTACCAACTCACATCATTTATTATAATCTTGCATAATTGTATATTTAGGTATAACTTGAACAAGATGATGATGTTTCAATAAAATGTAGCTAACAATTCGAAGAGCCATTATGTTGAAAATCAGGTTACGTTTTGTCGCTTCTGTGATATAGGCACATTAATATGAAGTTTGCATCAACCACGTTATAAATCATACGCATGTCACGCAGCATTCTATCAAATCATGTAGTTTAATGAATATATGCATGCCTCAACTCAGTTATTCATCAGCCAGTCTAAACGAATCTTTTGAGTTCCTAATTGTCTATGTGTATTTATTCTGACTCAATCCGTTTCCACTGCCCTCTATAAAGAATAACTAAATTCACTTGCCCTTACAAGATTTAGAATTAACGTTTATCAGATGTAAAGGTGGGGAAAAATGATACTTTTTTTAGAGTATGTTGGTTCTGCTATTAACGAGTTACTATTATGTACCAGCACAATCTAATTAATTATTATCAGCCAGTTGTTGATTATTTTTTTTCCGTTTATGGTGTTTCTGGTTTATTCTACTGGTAATATTTGATCTAATTTATTACTTGTTACGCAATACCTTATATACAATTGCATTTATATTACTTATCAGCCACAAACAGTATCTAACCTTCAAATACTTAATTAAATGATGTCTTGATTACCACGAAATTGATAAGTGATATCGGACAAGGCCAGACTGTATGGATTAGTTGGAATAACCGTTGTTCAGAAAAAGTTGTAATTCTTTATTTCGGTAAACTTTAGCATACAATGAAATTCATTGTGTTTGTACAATGTAACGACTCGGCAACTACATTTGTGGTACCATGTATCACTTCTGATCCATAGTGCTGTATCAGGTACTGACACAAAAGCTACTGTAATGGTAACCTCTACAGGATTGGTATACATATATATATATATATATATATATATATATATATATATATATATATATATATATATATATATATATATATAGTGAGTTGGCTTTTAAGTCGCATTTTGATGATTTTATATGAAGTTAGCTTCACTACAGCAGGTTTACACATTAATAAAGGAAATTCAACCGTCCTTTTTTCCACATTTCTCACCTTAATTTGTAGTGTGTAAAAGGCGTAATAGAGGCTTCTGCTGATGTCCAGTTGAGGTTGTGTCGTCTTTGAAGATCACATGCATATGTGTAATGCACCCAAATCTGCAACGGTTGTAGCTTCCCGCAATATAGATTCGGATCCGCAACTTTTATCAGTTAATTTATCAAAATAACGTCCAAGAGATTCTTGTTGTCCATTTGCTTTAATTCTTCATAGTTAAATGCGCTGACGTGAAAATACCGCATAAGTCGAATAAATGGTAATTTTCTTGAACAATTTTTAATATTTGCCATCCACCAATAAGTTAAGTGTTATGAAAATCATCCGCTAAATTCAAAGCATGTAAAGAGCTTGATCGCCAGATTTAGAAGGGACGAACGAAGGAAGAAATGATGAAACCGAAATGATAGTATTTGAATTAGCCTGATTTTGTTTATCCTCCCTACATGAATAATTAAAAAAGCGACAACTTTTATCTTGCACGACGGCCGATGCAGTAAGCATTCAATCTAATTGGTATTTTTCATATTTATCTGAGGTTTGTAAAAAAACACTAGGCCGCTCATTCCTAGTGTTATTCGTTTCTATACAGAGTTATTCTTCAATTGGGTAGTCAATCAAGCAAGGCTGGCAAGCAATACCTTTTCAGGTGCCATTGGCCATAATTTACTTCAGTATCCCATATTTTTCTTTCGTGTCTAACATGCTGCATTTGGTTCAGTCACTACTCAATTAACGCTAAGTTTTATTGCTTATTTAAGACAAATTTGAATATCACAACGAGCAGGATAACTGTGGCATCCCATTACGCCACACACATTTCATGTTGCAAAACCCAAGTTGACGAATCAGCGCCTGTTGGACGCCAGGCCAGAAATATGTATGGCTTGAAGAATCACAGCAGAAGAAACTGTCACTTAAGCGTAAAATAAAAGGAACAGCATTATTAAATTTACCAAGAAATTTGTCATACTTACTTTCCACCGTTTAAAATCTGTATTGATTCATCGCCCACGAAATTTCTTCACACGGCTCAGCGTTTTCAAATCTTGCATTTAAAACGTTACGTGTCCTTCGCGCTCAGGTGGACCGTATTCTTGTAAATATATGCTAGTTTTCATCTATCTCGCACCTTTTTTCGCTCATCAGCCTATATCTCATTCGAATATCCGTGCTCTTAAACGGATCCTTATGTGTAGGAAACTTTCTAAAAATCCTTTTTTAAGCTTGGCCCCATACAACTACATCCGAACAGAATCTGGAACATTATAAATATACAGAATTTTCAATGTCATCTCATCAACGGATAACGACACCTGAAAAATATTATGCTAAATCTTCAAGCCCCGAAGCGATTGCGCCAAGACTAAACACAAATAAATGTAATGGTGCCTCTGTATTGTCTATTCACAAAAACGTGACAACAGCACTCCAGCCGAACTGTGCTGCATGATGGTTTTCTGGACTTTATCATGATTGCTCATAAAGTTGGTGTTCACCAATATTGATGAAGCGAAAAATTTATTATTTGACCGACACGAGCTGATTCTTCCTCGTGAACGGGTTGCATAAATCAACATCCTGGATTCTCTCTCAATGTTAAGTTGCGCCGATGACACAATTAGTTAAACGTGACGTGTTGCCGATTAAAAAAGACAATTTACCACCTCATGAGTTATTATTGTCTGCTGATTGATGTTTTCCCAGCGTCGCATATTATTACGCAACACATTTGGATTTCAGCGAGCGTGCTGCTTAGGACTTACACTTGCCCAGCAACCTTAAAATAACTGAAATTTATCCACATCCAAATAAATTCCTAGTAGTGTACGCAATTGCGCCACGCATCATTGAAATGCGCAGGTTTGCGGTTATTAAGTGTAAGATCCTTGCCAGGTTCAATAAAGTAAAAAAATTGAACTCTCTTTTATGCAGACATTAATGCGAAGCTCGGGCATGGAACCAGAACTGCATTTTAACCACATATGTGCTTGGTAAACTACTGATTCACCTTTTCTTTAAATCAAGTTTGCGAGCTTGAAGTAAACAACAATCTTATTGAATTTAATCATGGTGATCATGGAAGGTCGACTGGCAGTAGTCTTGTTATATTGTTGGACGACTGGTTATATAGAGTGGGATTGGTATTTACTTCAAGCTCGCAAACTTGATTTAAATAATTGTTACCACCACCCAATCACCACGCAATCAATTATTGTTTAATTGTATTATTGTGTGAAATTTTCTTGAAAAAAAATTTTCGCAAAATTAATACACGTGATTTGGGAAGTAGAGAGAAACGGTACTTTAGCAGTAAAAATTCCTTTTGTGTCCGTGCATAAATTACTTGTCGCGGTTTTGCGACCGGAGCTCCGACAGTTGTATATTTGCTTAACTGCCTGTTCCACCCAAAGTAGCTATAACATATAACTTTAAGTCATGTTCCAACATATTTTTGTTCGGTTAGTGTTTCCGTCAAGCAGAACCTCATTGACAACGCTTGAGGCCTAATCGTCTAAATCAACACCTCCGATTTTCGATCAAGACCGGACCGAATGCTACCTGAAATATGTGATGTTGCACTCAAGTAATATGGCAGGATTTTATCATTTATAACTTTCGATATAAAGGACAATCAGCAGCCTGCAGTTTCAAATCAGGGCGGCAGGATTTCGAAAACTGTTTTGTTAATGTATTAGAGGAATGAAATAGGTCATATCTGAGAAGTATTGCCTATAACAAACTCTTTTGCATATTAAAATATTGTCGTTATATTTTAATTAAAAATCATTTAGTGAAAAGTAAATGAGGGATAGTCAATTTTAGGTAGGAAACTATCCTGGAACATAAATAAAACAGTTTGTGCGATTCGTGGCTTCGCTGGAAGTAAAAACGTGTAGCTAGACAATAAACTAAACGCTCCGTTGTTAGATCCTGTAAAGTGCAATTCAAGTTAAATCTTAAAAAAGGTCCGATATTGATGAAATCTGTCTAAATAACGAATTAAATTGTTTATCTTTTGTAATGTTCAATTTATTTTTGCAAAATATCCTCCTACGTTATCTTATTTCTATACTCTTGACGGGGTTTGATTATATATATTTCGTACAAACTTAACATTGCATAAAAATACAAATTAAATTCCTAAACTAGAATGGTATAGTAATTTGAGTGATTTCATCAGGTACTTGTCAGATTTACAAAGGCATGTGTTTAACCAATGTTTCATCGACAAAAATGATGCCCTATATATATATATATATATATATATATATATATATATATATATATATATATATATATATATATATATATATAATACTTTGTATTTGCTATATATGTATGCCACATTCACTCCGTCTTAAGAAGTCTGACTAAATACTATAAATTTATGTATTTTTTTAGTTTAGCCATTTGCATGCATTTGTAAATTTATTTGAAAAATAAATTATGTATGGAATATCAAAAAAATGTTATCAACTAAATATATACAGCACAGTTAAAAAAAACTCCAATTACTTTTCGCAGAGCTGAACTTAAATGGAATGTATGATAGTTTATATAGTCATTTTTGTTAGAAATTAAGGATAATTAATTTGGATTAAACGCAAGTTATGCAACAACAAACAGGAAGCGACAAATGTACAAGCTGAGGTACACACAAATACCCTTTCGCACACACCTAAATGCGCGCTTGCTAACATTAAAAAAATCAATTACCAGTTTATTTACGACTCATGTAGTAACTTATTTTGTTTATTCAATTGAAGATAAAGTATTCTGCATACAACACCCTAAGCTGTGCGTAACAAATTTATATTTTCAGCTTTGAAGAATACTTGGACATCCTCCTAATTTAGTGTTATTTAAAGAAAATGAGTTAATAACTAACGAAGGTTAGATCGTACCTCGTTTTTATTGGTTAGTACGAACGAAGTTAAAGCCTTCGGCAAAAAAGGAACGAATCAGCACCCAACCAGATAGAAAACTGCGTACTTGGAAATACGGATCAATCGGATATTTGCAAAACTGATAGTGTAAAGCAAAAACCCGCGAACGCAAATAGCAGGGAGTCAGATTTTGTGAAACACGTCTTCTAACAAGGGGGTTTTGAGCGACGTCAGTCTTCGATATTGAAATGCTTCAGCACAAATTTCTCTCAAACTCTCGGTTAAATTACGTTTGAATTTTCACTTTTTTGAAATTTGTACAGCGCTTTGTTAAGGTATGCACAATAATCTCCACGTGTTTTACGATATATTTTCCATTTTCGACTGCCATCTTCCCACCCACAAATAATAACACAAGAAGAGATGGTGCACTCGACTAAGGACTTTTCCGATTGAATGTAAACTGAATGTGATTGTGTATGTTTGTGACATTTTTATACATTTCATATGTTTCTACATTTTCATTTATTATTATGAGGCTGTAAACAAAACAGTTCAGATATTTATGAGAGTATATTCAAATAATTGATTAAATTTTGTAACCGAATACCCATCGCCAATTCATCGACTATAAACGAATTAAACATAATTAATGTATGTATTGAGAAGAACTTTCCGGTAACTTTCGTGTATTGGAATGGAAGGGCGTTGATTCTCGATAAACACACACAGGAAATCGATTGTTTCATTAGAAAAAGGTTCTTTTAATAGATTTTTTGCCTCTAAAAAATCGTTTTTTACAAATTCCTGACCATATAATTTTCTTCATCCTGAGATAAAAGAGCAAAATAAGTTAGTAAATATTTTTGATATAAACTGGTATTTGTTTGTGTGTGCGTGTGTGGGTGTGTGTGAAGACGTGTTTGCGTGTGTCGCAGCATTTACGATTCATGGGCATTTTTTTTGTTGAATAATCAGCGTTTGAAAAAATGATCGTCGCTTATGTATGTAAACATTGACTATATACAGTACCATGTGTTACTACGAAGTAGAGTTCTGGTAAAACGAAAATGGCCATTTTAACTGTGTTGCGCTTACCTGAATTATGATATATATATGTACATATATGTATAATTTCACACAGGATTTGTTTATCAATTATTATTGTTTTTAATTTTAATTTGCATGTATCTGAAAATTGTGTGGAATAAGTGGCATTCATTTGCTCCGCTTCGAGCCGCTGACTTCGAAATATTTGCATGTATTAGACAATTTCACAATAATGACGAAATGTGTATGCGTTTTCTATATATATATATAGGTACGTCTACATTGCTAAATTTGAATATCGTCCTTTCCAATGTAATTCTGTTCTTAGATTTGATGAAATGTACTCCTAGGGGAACCATAAATTTTATGTATTATTGTATAGTTATTTAGAAATATTGTTAATTATGGGTTAATCAACAAGGTTTTTTAGGGAAAAATTAATTTTGTTTAATTATTCCAAACATCAGACACTCACGCTGGCGCTCCATTTAAAAGGATTTTAATATCTTAGTTCTGGTAAGCAAGTAGTGCAGTATTTTAGCTTTCGCTTTGCCAGTGTGTGACAAATCCAATAACATTCTATTTCACATATTTTCATAAGAACTTACATATCTTTATTTCAACAGAAACTGTCTGTTTTCCAGCTCTTGCTTTAGGATTTTAGAAAACCTGTCCAAAGTAATTTTTACCCTTTGACGATCATTTCCTAATTATTACTTTGCTTTCTCAATGGGACTCCAATAAGGCGTATTTATTGGCATATAAATTTTCGGAGGTTTTTAATCTTTATAATTGGATTCAAAACAAGTTTAGCTACTCTATATTCAGCCATTTTAAACATTGACGTAGAAAGTTAAAACCTAAATATTATCTAAACTTAACCGAATAAAAAAGTGCAAATTTCAGAATTGTATAAAAAAAGAATTTTCTTAAAGTTGAATGTAATATAATTTTCGTGGGCAAATATGTGTATATCCTATATTGATAGATTCAGAGTGGAAATTCCAATCTTTTATCAGAACGGTCTGTAAATAAGAAATTTAAAAAAATACTCTGTTTGGATGGCATATTGGATTTATTTTAAGACTATAAATCAAATGAACTCTGGGTCATATTTCAGCCTGAATAAATCTGTCCTAATGTTGATATAGTCTAACTCCAACTATTTGATGAATTTAATTTTCTATCTTATGCATGGCCAAGTTTATGCCGATAATATATTTAGAATCATATGCTGTCATTAAAAGTGAATGCAATTTGATTTTCCCAACTGGCCTGGCGTATTTATGAAAGCAACCGATTGGTTGAGACTTGTTGAATACATATGTCGTAATGGATAGGAAATGTGACGAATCTAAAGAATCCCTCTTTCATTAGCTTGTATTCGTAACTTCCGAAAAATGCTTTCAATGCACGGCTTTGATGGTGTGGTGGATTACGTGCAAGGCAAAGAAGCAAATCACCAACGACCCTCCTTCCCCCCGAATTAGTCTCACAACTTCGGAATTAACGGAAACTACTTGATTATTTTCCGAATCTGATGAAACCGTTAGAACTGATAATTCGCATTTTTATTTTCATGTTATAATATTCATGATATAATTACAGCGTTTATATATACGTGTATTTTTTGTATGTATACGTGTGTCTATCTGTAATTATATATTTCTTTAAAATGAGATATATTAAAATTTACAAATAAATTTTGCAATTAAAATACGTGTCATATGTCTAATTTACATATTTTAATTACTGTTGAACGTTTTGACTAAGTGAGATTATTTTCAACATACGCAATTTTTAATGAGAACTTTATTAATTAAAAGTCAATTAACGTATGGAAATAAAGGTAAAACTCCCACTAGTCCAAAATACTTAAAAGTATTTTAATACGGTTAAAATCATTAGAGAAAGCATGATTTGTTGAATTTCCAAACTTTGAACGTGCAAAAGTTGACATTTTTGTAAAAATGATGTTAGTAATTCATATTTTCAGGCAGAATTATTTAGCTTTATTATAAACAATAAGTTATAATATAGATATATCGAAGTGGACAACGAAATTCACACGTATATCATTTTATTAATGGAAATGTTCAAATTATTTTAAAAACGCTTTATTTCATCAGCGGGAGACTGTGTAAAAGATTTAAAGTATCGCATACTGTGAAATCCAGAAACTCCTTCAAAATGTAAACGTATGTATACAAAATATGTAAGAATTAAATATTCTTCACCCGCGTGTGCTTGCCATGTACATAAATATCTATAAAAGTGTTCAATCGAAAATTTACACGACAATGTCTCGAATTTCCTGAGGACAGTCCTCGAACCAGAGCACAGACTGGGAATTCAGCCCATCCGCTGCGCAGATCGAATACTGCACGAAATTTGATGTAAGAAGGCAATATTTTTTTATACTTTCCTTCGAGTGTAACCTAATGGGCATCATTTATGAATTGAAGTACTAAAAGCCGCTCCCTACCAGTAACTATAAAGGTGACACCATACCAATTAGGACAGCTAATCTGAGTTGAATTGTAATAGCAGGACAAAGATAACAGTATGAACTAAAAAGGGCATCAGGTAACAAAGGCAATTCATCCAGAAGACCGATTTCTCTTTTTTTGTATTTCCCAATTATTATGGGGATTCAAACAGAGATGAATATACACCGCACTCGGAAACTGACCAATACATTATCAGTGCAGAATACCATACCAATTTGAGGTCATATACGAAGTTTTGATCTTTTAGTTAGTCTTTCGTTCGGATTTAAAAAATTTCGGCTTCCATGAACAATGAAGATCTAAGAAGCCACGCTTGATTTTTCATAAGAAAGCATACAGATTGGTAATTAGGCGAGTCATTTTTGATTTATGCCCAATGGCATGATTTTGAATATGCACATGTTTGCAGAGTAAACTAAGCATTGCATCAGTTTTCGATAAAATTGTTTTCCGTGGACCAGATTCATGCTTATTGGGAGCTCATTAAATATATCAGAAAATTTGTTTTGCACGCAAATCCAACCCAGATGGGTATGATTCGGAATTAGGGCACTCATCACTACCCCAAGCAGATCGCATACCGCCCTTTATTCTAATTTATATTAATGCTTTAACTAAACATTAGACCAGCTAGCAAAAACAATTCATTCAGAAGTCCAGTTATATCCTTATTTTTAGCAAGTGTGGTTTTTGGTTATAAGACGCAAAAATCTAAAACCAGGCATACTACGCTCAAATTTGATGGCTCGAAATGAATTTTATTGTAGAGTAGATTGGAAAAGATTCTGATGCAGTTAAGAGCACAAGTTCTAATCGGCAACTCATGATCTGTCATTTTAGAACAGACACCTCACCACATGGCAAAGACATATTGAATTGAAATAAATTAGCAGGATTTTAATGTGATATATTGTCAGTATAAAATAAGCATTGTGTCGCGTGTCAATAACTATTCGAACAGTTGAACGATTTGCACATATATTTGATCTCTTGAATCACTGTTCACAATTTTCCATAGGTGGGTCTCGAGCCTGAGCAACATAGATTCTAAGTGTGGGAATCCATCCATTGCGCTAGACTGCACACATATTACGCGCAATGTGATTTCATACTTCTTGCTAGATTTTTGAGTATGCCGAGCATAATTTGAAACTTTTAACAATCGAAGTTCAAATTTTCCACGCCAAATCTCTCATTATGCATCAAACATAAATTTTGAGGGATGAATTCTTTTACTAACTGAAGTAATATATATATATATATATATATATATATATATATATATATATACTTCAGCTAATGTTGTTGTGACGTCAATGCCGGTTACTGTTTATATCACAGACTATATATATTTTTTGATACATCTTTATATCATGAGAAGCCCGGCCTTTTGTAAGGTCACTATCGGTAGTTTTCGATTTGGAAGTTAGTACTATTAATTGAGACAGTATTTCGGGAAATTTCATTATTGTGCAGGATTACTTATGGAGAGTTTTAAAAAAATACTGTTGTGTTTTGATTTAGAAATGGTTTTTATAATATTTATTTTGCATGGATTAGACAGAAAAACATTCAGAAACAGTTTTCTCTACCAGAGTTTAGTTTATTTCTATCATATTTTGTATTTTATTCAATCTCATGCTTCAACTGGCTCTCTTGAGCAATGTATAACGAATTTTGTGCGATCAACACTGCTATCCGCCAAATTATGCTGTTAAAAAGGAAACAAACTGAAACACAAGTACTAATCGAAACTAAGGACGAAATAGAGGGCAAATATGCTACCGCTGTTGCGAAAAAGAGAAACTATTGATGAAAACTCAATGTATCACTATAAGTATAGCAAGATCTCAAACATCAATTTGTAAAATCATACCAATGACTAATTCCCGCACACAGACTCGTTCCCGCACAAAGACTCAAGCATATGCGCAATATACTATTTTCGAGAAGGAGAATCATATTAGATGCCACCCAGTTAATCCAATTTAAACATTAAATGTGTAAAAATAACGTTTCCAAATTTTTATTGTATTTTTGAAATGAACCAGCCATTATCCACTTTGTTATTAAATGTGTTTTCTCTTCCTAATAAAAAATATACCGTTAAAAATCCGAGGAAAATGAATTTAGAAAGATATATATATATATATATATATATATATATATATATATATATATATATATATATATATATATATATATATATATATATTCTAAATGAAAAAATATTTTGCTGGCATTTATTGCGAGATAAACTGTTGTAATGAATCGAACTTGGGTAAAAAAGAATTCTCTACCATTGTCAAAATTTGAATGAACTTATTGCGTGTAACTTAATTAGAAAATTATCAGTTCTCTATTTTATCTCCGTATATGTGTATATTCCTGCATTTTATATTTATAAATATTCATTTGCTTACAAATATTTTGATATTACATTCAGAACATCAATTTATTAGGGTGAAATTTGTTGATAGGAATATAATTTCAAGTTATCATATCATTTGCTCAAAATATCACATGTATTTTATAAACTGGCCCAATAGCATTGTTACTTGGACACATTGGAATATCAGCAAAAAAATTTCCATCGCAGATGGAACCAAAGAATATATGACCCGAGGTTCACTTTAGGTCAGGTGTGGGGCATTAGGTGAAATATATTTTTCTAAGAGCAAATTATAATATTGAATTTGTTTCTTAAGCAAGTTCGGTTTCTCAAGTACAATATATTTGCAAACTAAAGTCGTTCATTCTACCATAATTAATATGAATTTCACCGCTAGCATTTCAGAAAGCTTGGTTGAATATTGTTCAGAACCCTTGGTAATGCAATAATTAATGACAATTTTGATTGCCGAGGATGGGTTTTGAAAAGGACAAAACTGGTCTAGCAGCTTAATTTGATTAGCGGCCTTGTGTAAATAGATGGCACAATTTTTTATACGAATGTGTATGCCAGCAGTATTCAAGATAACTTCATCTAAAGCCATCTATATTGCAACTATATGATATATATATATATATATATATATATATATATATATATATATATGTTTATATATATATATATATATATTCCGAGCTCCAAAGATACCAAAACTATGGTTCACAATCAACTTAATTTAGTAAAAAAGTAGAAAATACGATTCGAAACTCAGATCCCGTTATATAAGGGATGCGTTGCTGAATTGTGTACGAAACACTTGGTAATTTAATACCATGTCATGAAAATTTAATTTATAAAAGGACACATCTGGTGTAACATCGAAATTTTTAGTGGTCAATTTTGACATGTACGTTGAAAGTGCCTGGCATTAGTTTATTTAATGTTGGGTTAAGTTAAAGTAACTTAGGTGTGCTGCGTCAAAATATTTCTCTTTAAAATTGCATGGTGTTTGTTTTACGTATGCTTACCCTACCAAGTTGTATAACTGCGCAGTCTTTTATTCTAATTGCAATTAAATAATAGATTTGGGAATTTCAAAAATATTTTTACATGCATACAATTACAAAACGTTATAGATTTGGTATTTGTTGCTTACAAATTTGATTTTGTTTGTATAATTTACATGGGAAGTGCTTCTTAAAAATGCCAGCTCTCAGAGTGAACTAAATTTTAAACGTTGAATTTTCCAATTGGACGGTATGTAACTTCCTATAAGAATGTAAAATCACCAGTAACAATGTAACCTTAAAGCTAACTCACAAATATATATATATATATATATATATATATATATATATATATATATATATATATATATATATATATTGTGCTTTTAAGGTACCAAAACAATCTGTGTTTAGTCGGTACATGATATCAGCCCTATGATTACGAATAGGTACATGGTAAATACCCAATTTTAATTGCCCAGATTGTATAAGATACCAAATAGAATGGAATCTAAGATTTACAGTTTCACCCAAAATTAGAATTGGAAATACTTCTGAATAACTGTAATTCCAGCAAAGCCAGACACTCTGACCTTGATGGATCACTTATCACTTATCCTGATAATCATGACATCGTATGATTATATATATATATATATATATATATATATATATATATATATATATATATATATTAGTTAGATTTTGTTTGTTTTGAGGAACTAATATATATGCACACTATTTATATAATGATGTACTCGTGAATTTCTGCCAAATTTAGCATCTTAATATATCGAGCAAATTTTAAATTTGACACGTGGCTTTAAAATTATTTCACATTCTTTAGGTCATACATAAATTAGTTGAAGTCTAATTGCTATTTTATTGTTAATTTTATTTTTCTTAATAGAAAAACCTTGGATAAAGCTAAAAAATTTACATAATATTATCCGCAATCAGAAAACAAGATTGTGCCTTATTCTCAATATTTGCTTGAAATTTTAGAATCAGAATATACCAGAAATTAAATTTATGATAAATCTCTGCTAACAACATGTCTTATCGTCTGAATAATTACTAAATATCAATTTTAAATATTGATTATGTAAATGACGCGAAGTTTGGTTAAAGATTCGAACTTATTTTAAACATATTGCAATCGGACTAAAATACAATAAGTGCATGATGTAATTTTTGATGAAAATTTTAAAAATAATTATTTTAATGGAGACATTCCTTATCAAAACATAGAAGAAAACAAATATTACGCCATTGTTAACCTAATTATTTAAGACTGAAACTTACGCATAATTTAAAATTTGTCTGTTAAAAATATATCCTTTTTATTTAAACTGTCTCCTATGCTATTGAAAATATACTTTAGCTATACACTTGATCAATGCATTTCACATGTTCTGCTCACCTAATTTAAGTGAATAAATATGTACATAATAATTGAAGTAACGTTAAGTTTGAATTTTTGAATTCGATACCGTAAACCGGTTTATGCCAGAACATTTTAAAATTATTTTTATGCTGAAAATAACTATATTTGATATTTTAATAACAACACTACTTTGTAGGTAAACCCATCTCTTTTATCTAGTTAGAAATGCTAAAACACATGTGGATGTATTTCAAAATACGCTGTTAACTTAAAGATGTATGATCTATATCCGATTGGGCACAGCCTCCTAACCTTTAATCTGCATCTAATAAATCTTCTATACCGTCTGACTTATTGTCCTACGTAAGAGATTCGCTAATTTGTACATTTTCTAATGCTCATCTATAGAACAAATACGCCCCATTTTCCACAATATAGCAAGTTTAACTGAACAGACTGTGTGCTTTTAAACAATATTTTTACTATTTGCGTTTTATCAATGCACATGTACAAATATGCTGCCGAAAGGATACTCCAATTCTCAATAAGCAATAATGGTACGTGGCTCTTGAAAGTGTCCCCAAACTCGATCAATAATATGATGCCTGATGGTTATGTTCATCGGCAATTAGGAAGTTGCCGGTTCACCATTTAAGATTCCTCTCTGCAATAGCTTAATAAGGCTGCATTCAATATGATCAGTTCAATTCTATTTTGTATGCTGACATATCAGCTGGCGCAAATCATGTTTGCTGACCTTCACGTAGATATTGGAGCATTTGTCATTATAAGCAGAGAGAACTTTTTCAAATGCTGATGATGCAATTCAGGTGAACGCCAGTTATAAATATCCGCAGAAACAAAAAACAGTAATAAATCACATGCAAAGCTAAAACAGCGAAAGAGATAATGGTTCCCACAATAATATAATAATGAAATCCTATTAAACAATTCTTGATTGCGCGGGTGGTGGTAACAATTTTTAAATCAAGTTTGCGAGCTTGAAGTAAACACCAATCCATTTTTATTTAATCATTCATCGAACAACTTAGCAAAACTACCGCCAGTCGCACGCACTGACGCTTTTTGACCTTTCAAGATCATCCTCGAAGTACGACGAAAAACTGATTAGCGAGGATCAAAGCGCCTTGCATATTCATGTATGGCAAGTACAGTATATGCGAGACTGAGAGCCGCGTATCTAATTTTGTTTTCCATATATATACAAAGCTGTTTAATCCACGCTAGTCCGTTTTGCGTCGTACTCTGATGATGATCGCGGATGGGTGAAACGTGTCATTGCTTGCGACAGGTGGTAGTTTGGCTATGTTGTTTAATACAATGGGATTGGTACATGCTTCAAGCTCGCTAACTTGATTTAAAGAATTATAACGAATTCGTTTTTAAACATGGCGCATAATTAACTTATCACTCTGTTTAGCAAAATGTATAGGTTAACCAGAATGATAGTGTTAATAATTCTAAAAAATATCCTTTACTCTTTTCCATTTATTAAGAATTTTTTACATTGTTTTAGATTAGATATAAGTTTATTAGATGTGTTTAGCTAAATGTCCAAAATAACCAGACTGATACACAATTTAGAATAAAAATTTTATTAATTATTCTAAAAATATCCTTTATTTTGCTTTAGTTAACAAATAAAAAGCGTTCATGCATTTAACTTGTACGTTAACTTTCACTTTTTATCAATGCCTGAAAAAGCAGCGCTAAAGTCTAATTACATTCTTTAAATCAAACAAATCCATTTTTCAACAAAGAACGTTTAAGTCAAATTGTAATGTGGCAACATAAAAGGATTAACTTGGCAAACGTCCTTTATAGGAAAAATTGAGGGCTTCTCAAATTTAAAAAAATTCTAGAAAAGAAATTAAAAAATAATTACTTAAATATTTTAATATGAAAAAACTATCATTATAAATGTTATTACGTTTTTCAACTTAATATTTATTGAAGTTACATTTGAATTTGACAAAATTATAATAGCTCATAATGGCATAAAACCGCAATATTTAAATTATCTTTTGAACCCAGGTGTAAATTTATGAAAATATTTGCGCCATAATTAAAACGTAACTAAAAACAGAAAAAAGCAATTAATTTGATTGAAAAAAGAACGAGTAATTTCTTAAAATGCACATTCTTTTCTATTTTTTCAGGTTTTCGTAAGGCTTTGCATGAAAAATTTCAGATTTCATTAATTAAAAAGCTTGTTTATTCCCAAAAGGCGTGTAAAAATATCGCTTTTTACTAAGTAAAATTTTACAATTTAAATTATAACTGTTTTTCTGAATTTTTTGTAAAATTTAACGTAATTGATTTCATTATAGATTGATATTTTCGGCATCATATGTCGGATTTTAGATGTTGATTAAACAAAGATATTCGTCGATTTTGCTAAAGATCTCATTTAATTCATTTTAAAGTTTTTAAAATAATATTTTTAAAATTCCAGCCTCGGCCAAATAAGACATGATTAACATATATAAATGTTGGCTCACGAAGTCACAATAACTAGTGCATTTATCAATCCTTTGCTAAATAATGTTCGACGGATATAACCCTTACAACTAAAAATTCATTTGCCATGATAGTAAATATTGTTGTGTAAATTAAAATATCAATAAGTATAGAAGAAAATAATTAGTCGGTTTACGTATATGACTTTCGTTTTACAAAATATACTTTTACACTTTAGTTACACCCTCTCTAAATTTAGAAATACATATAATAAGCTATTTGTAATAAATTTATGAGCAAAGATAAAAAGTAGTTTTATCGATGACAGGAACCTATTCTGTCATCAAGGTTCTACAAATGAACAATATCTCTCTATATACAGTATATATATATATATATATATATATATATATATATATATATATGAAAATATATATTTTTGTATAATATATGAACAATAAATATTTCATCAGATAGCGAAGCTGTCTCAACAAGTAGACTGATTTTATTCTTAAAGGTAACCTTCAAATTACTTTCCAGATTTTTTCGTTGATTTAAATCTATTCGGGGCACATTTGTTATGGGTGTGGGACTCTGTGTGCTGTGTAAACTTTGGCGCATACACTAAGAATTTAAAAAAAATATATCAAATCGTGTTTCTGGATAGCACCTTCTACGCTACTTAATGCAACACTCAGTTTATACTTACAAAAGAATATAATCAAAATCATGCAGGTTGACTTAATACAATGTGATTTTTACAACTGAATTTATCTCTAATTAATAAGGACAGATCGGAGGTGGCCAGTTAGAACGTCAGATTTTAAGAGATTTAGAACAGGTTTCAGCTGCAGAAAAAGATGACCAAAAACTTAAATTATTACTTAACTGAAATTTTCGTGTAGTGTACAACAGGCTAATGCAGAGAATAGAGTCCAAGACTCTGATGATATTTTGTCCCGGTTCGTATCATGACCGTGGCAAATTCTGCCAATTATTTGAGTTTCTAATATAGACAAATCTGATGCAACGTTTAGTTTATACTGACGAATTAGAATATTTATATGTATATATATTATATATATTCAAAATGAAAGACAAAATTAATATAAGTAATTGCTTGCGTTACAAAACAATAAGTATATTAATTTCAATGTATTTTAAACCTGACAATTCATCAACTGTTAAATATTTAATATATTGGACAATTTCATTAAATAAATCTATTGCTAAGTTAATTTTTCTGCTCTGTACATTTAATTGAAGTTTCCAAATTTGGAATTAATAACCTGACACTATAGATAATAACAAAGTTTCGCAAATTTAATAAAAGATATATTCAAATTGTTTTCAGCATCAAGTGGATTCCGATATAATTTAACCGAGGAAAAGCGTTAAAAAAATTTACGCATTTTAATTTTATCTGTTTACATGCCTACGTTTACAGTTTTAAAACTGTGTTCAACCGTGTCTTACTAAGGTATAAAAGGTAGAGTTAACTGCTAGTCAGATTTATGGTTTCCAGCCAAATTGCGCATCGTAGGAGACAGTGTTTTCAAAAAATTGAATAATAAAAATTACCGCGCTCATTACCAGTGAAAACTCGGGTGCAAATAAAATAAATTAGATTAAACGCAGAATGTGACCTGAGGTTTGTTGCTGAGGCTTCGAAAACAGTAGTCTTTAATGAATTGTAGCACAGCTGGATGCATAAGAATTCTAACGCATTTTTAATCTATTGCGTTTTGACAAGCCGTTTGATTACATGTGCCTGAAATAATTCAAAATTATTGCTGAAGGCTTTCGATTTCCACAACATCTAACCTTTATATTGCAACGAACTAACTAAAAGACTATAAAGGTCAAAAGGGTTTATGCCTGGATTATCCAGATAAATATAACACCATTCGACATTCCACCCGCAGCGGAAACCTTCCCACAATCTCTTGTAATCTTGATATCAATTTCTCACTTTCTGTTTCCTAGAAAATTAAATCGCAAAATAAATCACGACACACGTATTTATGTTAATATTACAGGCGTTGTATGGATTAATTGCTACGGTTTGTTGAAGGTCGATCCAAAACTTATAATAAAGGTCTTTGGAATATTTATAACAGATTTTTATGTTGCGTTTGCTTCGATTTTTTCCGAAATAACAAAGATATATGCAAAATTTACGGTTGGACATTAAGCTTAAACTAGGTGATTTTTCAAAGTCAAAATGAAATTATAACAATGGCGCTACTCCTGGGGTTTCACCAAGTTGGTGTAGTTAACTTGTACAAAATTTACTGTTATCCAAAACTGCGTAAATCAAAAAGCGAAACTACGCCTTAAGTATAAGATTATGCATAGTTATAGTAACATTTCATTCATCTGACAACAATGTCCGTGATGTAGCTATTTTATTATGTACTTCCTTAATTTCAATTTATGATTATCATTTAAATAAGCCTGGAAGCCTCGTAAAATGAGCCAAAATTTGAATTGTATTTGTCAAATCAAATTATGATTTGAAAATAACTGCTCATAATATTTGAAAAGTATATTAAGCAATGATATTTATTTTCAATAATAATTAAGGTATTCATTGCTTAAAATTGTGTACAAATTTATTATAAATCATTGTTCAAGTTTCCTAAAGAACTATTGCTGAAATCTATTATTGTCTCTATTGAATTGATTGTGTTAAAATTATCCGAATTTTCAACACCTCGAAATCCTTTTTGTACTTTATTTTAAATGGACTGATTTACACTGATAGTGTGAATTCCTAGCTATCTAGAAAAGCTAACGCATGTGTCAGAGAAAATGTTGCAATTTGATGACCATAAATATAGATCTTGTCCTAATTTATGCAAGAATAAACAGATCTGAGGTTGCTGGATGACACATGTATACACGGTAGCTTCCATCGATACAGCTGTTATGGTTGCCGGGGAAGTTGGCTGGCTTTGAAAAGAGAAATGGCTGTTTCAACTTAAAGCAGGTTTACTTTTCGTTATCCTGAAGTCTCTGGCAAACTTCGGTCATTTTACCGAAAGGGATTTATTGAATAACCAGACGCAGTCGTGAAATATAGACTTGGCTATTAAAAGCTAGACGATCGCATTCAATTGTAGTTTTGTCAAGTAACTGCCACAAATTAAATTTACTTTATCAATTTTAAATATATATTGAACGAATCTTTGATATCCTTAGAACCTAAGTATCTGACACAGGCTGGAAACACATATTAATTGCAGCATCTTCTCTTTGTATTATTGTTTAGAAACACACCGATGCTACTTTCATTAATTAAAGTCAACCAAACGATAGATTCAATAAAACAGATTCTCTAATAATATAAAATAATGTCCATAAAAGATGCTGTATTCCAGGAATGGAACAGGGCACAATAGAGGAGATCATACATCGCAAAGTGTTTAGGTAAAATGTATACGTAAAAAATAATTTACAAAGCTGTAATAAAGACAAATTAAACACATTTATTCGCTTCATTTTTAAAGTATATAACTGACATTCGGCAAACAATGCATAATATAAGAATCATGCCTTAGTTTTTATTCAATTACTATTAAAAGAACAGGGACAAAAACTACAATTACAATATTCAAAAAATAATATAATCTGACTAGAAAATGTAAATTATAGCCAAATATAACACTGTTATTAATGCGTTTTTTCTTCCTAAATAGAAATATACCGTGTAATATATATATATATATATATATATATATATATATATATATATATATATATATAGTTTGGTGATTATATCAAGTTTGCAAACTTAATTTAAATAATTTTTATCACCGCATGTACAAACAATGAAAAATTTACTATAGAAATATTCAATTCAAAATCACGTTCACAGGTAGCGTGGTGTGCGTTCTATAATGAAATGTTGGCCTTTGCTTTTTGGGACCTTTCATTTAATGAGATTCTATACAGGCTCCACATGAAAGAACATCTAATCAAATAAAATGAATTTGTATATAATTGAAATTTTATTTTAGTAAGGAGTAGAGAGTTGGGGAGGTTAGATTTATTTCCTCCGAAACAGACAAGCTCAGGTTCGAGCCTTGTCCACATCAAATTCTGGAAAATACTTAAAGATTTGCCATAAAGACGGAACCCGTCCTCTGGATCGCGTGTCCTTTATAACTTTTACAATGTTTGTTTAATACAGACCAATGCATTTATATAATGATACAGGTGTTTATATCGAGATAGAAATTTTGGTTTAACTATAAATAATCATATAAAGTATAATAGGTTGCATTTGCTAAAAAAGAATATATGTTGAATTTGGCAAAAGTCAGGAATTTAAATTCTTTATTGAGTTACCAATTTGTTTGGCTTATTATCGACTATTTGCCTACCAAATCATTTAAATTTAAAGTTGCACATTTTGAACGAGACCGAAATTGCTCTTACCTTGACCTTCGCCATATAAAGTGTATTGACGTCAAACTCAACTAACGAATTGCGTACGAAAGCGACTTTTACACAGCACTGCTATGAGACCAGCCGAAACAAGTTCTTAGTGTTTGCTTTCAGTAAATTGGATAGAAGCAGGTTTGGACTTTACGTTGGTGTAGAAGCGGAGGGAAATATCACTCTCGACTAATGATTGGCTTTGAATGCTGTATTTCCTTCATGGTTCTAATATTTGAACCAGTAGTTCAGCACCAATCAGATTGATCCTCATTTTTGGTACACTTCGTGACAGGCCCAGTCATGCCTTCAAGATTATTTGTACTAGGTTTGCAACAAATAATACATAATTGCACGAGATTATACTTTTTGTTCATGCTGTCTTTGGTTTATTCTTCTGGGAATAATTGAACCAATTTGTTACTAGGTTCACCACACCTAATACATAATTACAACTATCTATTAGTTCACCGCAACAAACAGTATCTAACTGTTGTATATTTAATTGAATGATGTCCTGGTTAACGCGAAATTTTAAAACTGATATAGATCAAGGACAGAGTGTATGGATTTTCTGGAGTAACAGGTGTTCATAAATGGTTGTAATTCTCAATATCGGTGAACTATAGCATGATTTAAATCCAAAGTGTTGGTACAATGTACCGACTCGGCAACTACAGTGTAAGTAATATGTAACTTTTCGGTATTATAATGTTGGTATCGGGTACTGACTCAATAGCCATAGTGTTGGTATCCTTTACTGACTCTGCATATATTTTATTTAGTGTTAGTTGGCGTTGAAGTCGCATTGTCGAGACTTTACATGTTTTTAGCTTCACTACAGTAGATTTACACATTCGTCTACGAGATGGTACCGTTCTATTTCCCCATCTTCCTCACCCAAATATATAGTGCGTAAAGGGCGTATTACCGGGTCCTACTGGTGAGTCGCCAGTAAGCACGAAACGAATGTGCGCCTAATACATAATTACATATGTATTAGTTCACCGCAACAAACAGTATCTAACTATTTGTCCTAACCCCTAAAAATGTTAGATTTTGCACTAAAACATTATTATTTTATTTAACAAATACGAAGCAGCTGAATAATGCATTCATCTATACTTGCGTGTATTAAAGCAGAATTACGTTCAATAATGTGGCATCACAGTCATCTTAGTATAAATAATATTATTAAAAGCATTTTAATCAGGCTAACAAAACGATTACGGAAATAAGGTGAATTTCACAGAAATTGAAATGAAAAACATTTAGAAAATTGGGGTAAATAAAGCGACATTTATTGTGTACTCAATCAATTTTGAAGGGAAAATGAAAAAAAGAGACAACCGTTAACCAGTTTCATCTCATAGACACCAATGACAGATAATCAAATGTTTAGTCTTCAAGCTTCATTTAACAGGACTACTGTTCGCGTTTGAATTCTATATAACACATTTCACTAAAACCGAACAATAACTGATT
Organism: Eudiplozoon nipponicum; assembly: GCA_029291075.1. Classification (NCBI taxonomy): domain Eukaryota; kingdom Metazoa; phylum Platyhelminthes; class Monogenea; order Mazocraeidea; family Diplozoidae; genus Eudiplozoon; species Eudiplozoon nipponicum. Next base: position 64,525 of record JAQBSW010003965.1, read on the forward strand.
AAATTAAATAAAATTTAGTCGGACAGTGTCCATTGATTAATCAACATCCTTGTTAAAATCTAGATAAGACAGTCTATTTCCAGCATTACACTGGCTGATAATAATTAATTAGATTATGCTAGTAAATAATAGTGACTCTTCAATTGTAAAACCAAAATACGGAAAGCAATGTATCATTTTTTCACCTTTACATTTAATAAATTTAAATTGTAAATCTAGTAAGGGCTAATGAAATTAGTTATTATTTACAGTGGGCGGTGGAAACGGATGAAATCAGCAGAATTACGCATAGATAATAGGACATGCAAAAGATACGTTTAAACTAGCTGATGAACAATTTAGGTGGTTGATGCAAACTTCATATTAATGTGCCTATATCACAGAAGCGACAAAATGTAACCATGATTTTCAACATAATGGACCTTCGATTAGTTAGCTACATTTTATTGAAACATCATCATCTTTTTCAAGTTATACCTAAATATACAATTATGTAAGATTTTAATAAATGATGTGACTTGGTAATTGCACAAACTTTCATATTTTTATGTATCAGGTGTTGTGTACCTAGTAACAAATTAGATCAATTATGACCAGAAGGATAAACCAAAGACAGCATGACCTGAAAGTACATTCGTTTTGTGCTTACTGGCGACTCATCAATTGGAGCCGGTGTTACGCCCCATTACCCACTTTATATTTAGGTGAAGAATGTGGGAATAGAGGACGCTATTTTCCCCATATTCCTCATGTTATATAAATGTCAAATGAGTTTGAATTTATTATGTAGGCCTTAGGCTGTATATTTTATTTCGTCAAAATTGTCAATCAGCGGATAAACATATATGCAAAGCAATATGACTATGATATTTAAAGGAAACTAGTTGGTTAAACATAAAATATGGTCAATATTCCCTTAACTGAGTTGCTTTAAATTCAATGAAAGAAGCATTCTGGTCAAAATTTTAGTCATGAAGGAAATATCGTCTGAGGGAAATATAAATAAGGTTGAGATTGAATGTCATTTATTGACAGACAAATGCGATATTAAAATAAATTCACCAATAAAATTTTCCAGTACAAGACAACATAGAGATATAAGACAAGAATAATATACAAAATATCATTTTATACTAGTGTTATAAGTGGTCATACGGTAACCCAAACTAAATCGATAACGAATATATATATATATATATATATATATATATATATATATATATATCTTATTTATTTATTTATAAAAATAATTGAATGAAGAAAAGGTGCACTAAAGATATATTTTTAAAATACGAAATATTCTTGTGGGCTTGTCATTATTATGATAGGTTAAATGAAACAAGAAAATATAAATTCGTTAATATTTAAATCAAATTTACTGTCTGTCACTGATGAACTCGCGGTTTCTTTAGTTCATAAATTACGAAAACACAACACAAACTGACACTGAGTTAGATTTAGTACGCATGTTTGTAGTGTCAATATATTTGGTGGCTCTGAAAAATGCAGCTGGCCAGCTTGAATAAAACTTTACAGAAAGTGTAGTTATTAGTATATCAATCGGAATACCAAAACTGGTCTCAAATTGAATAAAATTTTACTTAAAAATTAGTTATTAGTATATCAGTCGGAATACCAAATCAGGTCCCAAAATGTTTTTAAATCGTCAGCGCAACTCGCAAAAACGGAATTATAAATGGCATTTAAAATTTTATGAAATGAAACGGTTATCAGAAGACACAAAATAAACTCTGTTTAGGACGAACTGCAGAAGGATTCCACTTTTGGACGCTATCTATTAGCAAAACAGTAAATTCGAATTTGCGCATAGATTATGCGTAGGAGCAGATAAACGCAGTTTCTAGATTTGACTGATGAGTCAAGAATTTTAATCCTTGCAATCCGTACTAAGCATTTACCAACCCCGATAAGCAGAGCTTACTACCACTGGCTATTATTGTATAAACTAATAGAAATAATGATGTTAAAAAGCCGTAGCATATATTTCAATCTGTTTAGCAATTTTTCTTTGGCAGTTTTCTATTTTAAAATTCTTACGATGGCATAACATAATTCGGTCAAATTTTTCTTAGTCGGTAGTTGGCCTAAAACCAGATCTAATTCATTTATTGAGTCATATAAGAAAAAAGTTGATTTTCCTACTTCTTGGGTTTCAAATTAATTTCAATCCCGATATAGAAATTCAATGACGTTGGATGTTACAAACAATTTAATTCATTATATTTTGCAATAATTTTTTGTTTATAGAATTTTCTTATTTTGTTAAATGGGAATCTTATATAATCGGTAGTTTCATGTTATTCAAATTTACTAATTTTTAAACCGATCCTATTTTCAACTTTACCATTTTCCAGTTATTCAAATTCACCCTTTTCCATAAATATTAGAATTCCCATCCTCCATCGGAAGGTAAATTTAGAATAAAACTGAGAATATTTCCAAGGCATGTTTTTTTTATGTAAAATTATTTTACAAATTAATCATTATTTATTATCAAGTTAACGCTTAAAAATTAAAATATAATATTTGAATGAAAATCACTTAACTGGATTTTAGATGATTAAAATGATTAGCTAACACAATAAATTTCTTTAAGTAAAAATTATTCTGATTTCGTATCAAAAAAAATTTTCGCAATATTTATAAGGTATTAGAGGTTTCACCTGTGCCGAGAGGTTTGACTGCAAAATTGACATTATTGCACGATTTAGCATTTTATTTGGCCGAAAGTTCACAGAACTCCGTCTTATTTGTTTAAAGGATTCTTCCGTTACGTAACTTGTCCCCTATCCAACGAAATATTAATCAATTAATTAAAATGTTTTATAGTTTGCTTCTTTTGGGCATATTTGTATGTTAATTGAACAATATTTTCAGTCCTATTATTAACTTTAGAGATTTGTTATTGATATTCGTTTAAATAAAATCAAAATTTACCGTTCAATCATTGAATCTGTGTATATGATCGGCATTTAGCCAACGTTATTTGACATATTAATTTATGCAAGTGATTAAAATTATATTTCGTTCAAGTTTTATTGCTGAAATTAAAAGATTCTCGAGTTTGGTTAATACGATAAACAAGAAAATGATTACTTGTGGTTTTCTTATTTTATTAAATGAGGAAATCAATGAATATTTCACGGGACTGTTTTCTCTTCGTATGAGAAAGGAACCATGCACCAAATTGCAAGAAATAGATAAATTTTTTATAAGTACTTTTACGTCAATTTTTAGCTTTGATAATTTTTTTTGTTTATTTTAATATATTTGTCCTAAATTTATCCAGTAAAACATTTTTTTCCTATAATCAAACTCATTATGCGCAACTGTAACTCCTAATTAATCAGCTTCCAGTAAAATTGGAATCTTTAATCGTCCATAAATTTTCTTATCTGTTATTCTTGTTTACATTTACATGATTTTGTTTTACTAATAACTTCACAATATCTCAGACATTTCGTCGCCGAAAATGTGCCACATTAATGGACTTTATCAGAATTTTATTTTTTAGAAATGTACTGCTGGAAATGACATATTATGTATGTTGCATTAATACTCTAGTCTGTTTTAGTTTATTTTTTATTTATAATTATGCATTGTAATGTCGTTCCAGAGAGATTTTATAGCAAGCAATAATTGATTTTTAGCCTTTCAGCCTTATAAAATTTGAGAAGGCAGCCTAACCTGCTTCGAGCTTTTATCAATATTTTTAGAAAGAAATTAATTATATTTTGTTTTTGCACAATTTAATCTCGTCTGAACAATGTCAAATGAATATTTAAAATGAATGAATGCCATCGGAATGCAATAGTACAGATAGCTGTTGAATATAAAATGTGACAAAATTCGTAGCTTAAACAGCTAATATCTGTTTCATTTATTAATAATTGTAACTTAATGGAATTTGCAAAGCATATAAAATAATTAATACTGAACATTCAAATTTGACAGACTTTAAAAATTGTATGTATATTTCGTTGTCCCGCAGTAAAAAATAAAAATAATTGTATATTAAGGAAAATACTGATATTACGAAATGCTTTTTATGAACAGAAATCTGTTGCATGTGACAGAAAACATTTAATCTATTAAACTTAGATAAGCCTTTAATAAGACTGCACATAAATATTTCCATAAAATTAATCGGATGGGACTTCTCATTAATAAAATGTCTACTCCGAAAAACTGTAAATTGTAATGAAGAAAACGAATATTTTATATCAATGATGTGAATATATACCTAATGGACATACATTCAGAAAATGTCTAGAAATTATAGAAAAATGTAACGCCGATTGAAATATATTAAATTTCACTACAAGATGTATTTGCAAATGACGTCTATTGGAAACGGTATTAGGGGAAAAGATTATTAAAAATATGAAAATTACCAAAATACTCATGTCATTCAATTGAACAATCCGTCATTGAGCATGTGTTGAGAAAATTTATTGATTTAAAACAAGTTTGTCAATTTTAATTAGACTCCTATGCCATTCGTTTACCTATTCGAACAATGTAGCAAATAATTATCTAACTCAAATATTACCCAATATCGATCTAACATAATGATGAAAAAAGCCAGACAATAGTGAAGTACCGTGCTTAGGAGAAGACAATAAGGTAAGATCTACGTTTCGCTCTTTCAACCTATCTTAAAGAAATTGCCCCTTAATCCATTTTAGTCAGTTGGCGGTGTTGCGTTCATAAGAAAAATATAAAATTGACGCGTGCTGGTTCGAGTAATTGATGTTGGATTTCCTTTTCATTGAAACTATTTTTAAAAAATAGTGTGAATGTCAGCGGCGCACATTTTATTTAAAGTCAAATTACATATCCCCTCACGATCTTCTAATTTATTTATTACGCTTACAAGCAAAGCCTTTATGCTGCTTTCAAAATTATACGGCAATCGATAGCAGTCTTTTAATATTATTTTTTTATATTTCGCTATCTATTGTCATCTCGATGTCCTTTTATTAGCTCTTTTTGATTTTAAACCGGGATCATCTTACATAATCTTTTGATATACTTAAAAACCAGTTTCCTACTCTTATGTTTACTTCTCCATTAAACAACTGAATGTTTTACTTAGTATTCTTCTTATATTCAACTCATACATCATATTTTAGTAAATAATTTCCTTTATATAATTTGTAAGATTTAAATATAAGTAATATGGTAGTGTCACATAGCATTCCATAAATTTGGACTTTTGGAAAATATTCTTCTTCTTTTTATCTAGTGATTTTAGTGAGGGCTTTCATTCATAATATATTTTTGCAACGCATATTTCTATTTGTAGCTATACAGTTCTCGTTAATAATGTTATTTCATGGCATATACTATGAGTTCTTCTTATCAATCTAAGTTCTGTCCAATTGAACTGATTTCAAATGTTTTTAAATTTAGTTTAATGAATTGCTAACAAAAGCCATTGACAAGGATAATTCTTAACCTTTTGATTATTTCTACTATGAAGGCAAAAATGTGATATCTCTTGAATGTGTATAATAAAGATGTTTTTATTTCCGTTAAATAAGATCAGGTTATGTTTATTGTCGATTATAGTCTATTTGTTTCAAGAAAACTTTTCAATACCTTACAGTCTTTTTGTTTAAGCCCCTCCTAGACTTTCACCTAATTAACTGAATAAAACCTAGTCTGATTTTCAGTTTATTTGCACATATATATATATACATATATATACATATTTGTATATATGCGAACTTTAAATAATAGTGTAACTATATATTCTAAGCAGGTGTTTATAATGCAAGGCACGTCAGAGACGAAAATAAATTTTAATCAATTTATTAGTGTCATAGTCACAAATTAAGCCAAGTTCAAAAAAATATCATAACATTTGAAGCTTCGTATGATCATCGGAAGGATCTATCGAATTCCACTTCACATTTTAAAAATACAAAAATGACTTCTATAATCACGATTATGATGCGATTAGTAGGAGATACTTCATCCTTTCTACAATTAGGTAGAATATTTTAAAACAATATTCGACTTCTTAAATAAAAAATAAATAAAACTATTGTATTAGCTTACATATATTAATTAATACACAGTGCAGCTGTGCTGCCATAATCTGAAAGCAAATAACCTGTCATCTACCTAACAGGTGATACAATTTAAACAATAATTGATTGCGCGGGTGGTGGTAACAATTATTTAAATCAGCAGAGTTAAATCATCTCGATGCCATCTGTCAAATGAACATAAATTATTGCCAGCACGCACCGACGCGTTTTGACTCTAATGATGATCATGGAAGGTCGAAACGCGTCAGTGCGTTGCAGCTGGCAGTAGTTTTGTTATGTTGTTCGACGACTGGTTAAATACAATGGGATTGGTGTTTACTTCAAGCTCGCAAACTTGATTTAAAGAACCTAACAGGTTTACAGTTATATGTATAAATATTTAAATCATAATAAATAGCCTTGTGTATGGGGAAGCTACGACATCAGCCATCGGGTATTTTAATCACACGGTAGGAAGTAAAATTTCATCATATATATCACATATTAACCGAACAAATTTCTGCAGTCTATCCATTCACTTTCTCTATCGGTAGATAAACGCAGAAACAGCATTTAATCTACTTTAACTAAGTCAATTTTATGGTTTCCTTTTAAATGATTTATGTCCAGGTGAAGATATGGATGAAATATTTATCTCGCACCGATCCATATTTCTTCTTGATGTTTATTTTGCAACCTACAGAATCACTTATGTCTAATGCGGGCCTTTCTGAAATAAATTATATTAGAAATTCACAAATTAATAAAATTCAATGGAATTTTATTTTACTTTTTAATTTGGATGCAAGCATTTTGCATGTATATATATGTGGGGTGTACTTTTTGTCTTCACTAATTTTATGATTGTAGACAATTCATTCCTTAGGATGGTAATATTAACAATTGAATTTTCCGGTTCAATTTTTATCATTTTATATTTAAAGTTTAGTCCTTTATGTATTCCATATACAAAATATGAAAGGAATTGGTAATTATATTTAATATTCAGAAGAGTAAACTTGAACATATTTTGAAAGATCCATTTTAAGTAAAACGAGGCACAAAAATATCACGCAATAAATTACGAAATGGTATATACCTTAGGTGATATCTTCATGCTACTTAATAGAATTACAAAAAAAATCGCAACCAATTGCCGGATTAGTTGCTTTCGCGAATTTGGCCACAAATACGCCTGAATTGCCTGTTGGGCAACAATTTGTTATTACACCGCCAGCAGACTCGTGTATGCTGACATTCTAGTGCTTCCTATAATCGGAGTGTTCCTGTGTTTATGATATATATTGTGTTATGCGTTTTGATAAAATGATTATTTAGAGAAAATAACAGACGTGATGTCTGCTGTACAAGTTTTGTTCAGTTTCAGATTCGACAGAATTATTTAATTGAAATTTGCAAGCTTAATGTATAAGTCAACAACTGTTTATGTAAAACGGAGCACAACATAGCAAATGGAATGTCAGTCACACTGAACAGCGTGTTTTAGCCTTCCATAATAATTGTCAGAACGAGACGGCACGCAGACTTACGAGGATAAAAAAACAGAAGTCATGAAAAAGTCATTGAAAATACGAAATGAAGTTCTCACCTGAACTAGTCTCGGAAACATTATACACGATTCAAAATATGTTCCATAATTCCCATACAGTCATGAACTTGAACATTTTTCAGATTTCGCCAAATTTGCCTAAGTCAACCGAATAAATAATCAATGACTACGTGGTTTGTGACGTAACTAGACAACCAGCATTTAAACAAATAAATTTCTCGCTCTAGATCTTATCATATCTGTGCGTAATAAGCAGATTTTAGATTGGTACGACAGTCAAAGTTTATCCCTTGTAAATGTGTTCCTTAAAATAGATAGACATTAAAGAATTGTTAATAATGCGATAATGACGCGCATAATTAAAACCTAAAATGCACTACCTGCTTAAATTATTAAAAATATTTTTCGCGAAAAAATAAATCATGTTTATCATTGATTGTGTTTATATTGAGTCATAGGACGAATTTTGTATAAAATATAAAAAAATTAAAATTCGTTCCTAAATTCTGACATTCATTCTGATTATGTATAATTGGCTCTTCATTTTGACAAGATATAATTAAATCAGATTGGTGCAGTGCGCTGGCGGAAACATTTTTAACAAATTTGCGATAATACAGAATTATTCATTAAATCAATATTATTCTTGTGACAAGTAAATGTAACAGTTTGTGTTTAAAAATCAATTTGTTTCGTGGGTATTTATTTTATTGCTTGAAATTCCAAATGTAAACACAGTAGAAATTTAACACATATATGTATGTATTAGTGTAAAACACAGCAAAACCATTACGAAAAACCAACTTTTACTCAAAACAAGTAATAAGTAAGTACAAAATCAATGCCCTTCTCTAGCCTGAAAGCAGACCCTAGTTTATTTATGGACTTGGTTAATATATTAGTATGGATAATATAATAACAATATTTGTTGAAACTATTTGATGGATAATACAGCGAAACAAATTGAAAGGATCAAATTTTCATGTAATTTGATCAACATAAAATTCACCAATTGCCTCTTTAATTGAAGCTGCCAGAATAATTTATTGGTTAGCTTAACAATAGAAAATTAGATTTGACGTTTCAGATATATATATATATATATATATATATATATATATATATATATATATATATATATATATATTGTCTCAGTCCTCTTTAAGATCACTATTATATTTTAGTATTTACAGTTACATTATGGTTAAAGTAATAATTTTTGATTTATCGTGTACTTATAATTAGGTTTGTTTTAATTTAATCTGCAATTTAAAAAATTATGGCATAAATTTCGAATGGTGTGATATATTGTGGGTTTTGTTTCGAAACTCTTCTCTAAGCCCAAGTGATATGTAAGGCAAGGCTCACCAGTTATACACACACTATTATGCCATCATCAGTTTCATATTAAATTGTGCAGCCTTGCCTCTATCCATCAAATACATTATATGAGTTATATATCACAATATAATTACACAATAACTGTACTCATCATTAAATAATTAATCCATTATAAATTAGAAGGTTACATCTCATAAGTATATGAACAACTGAGGTCTCATTCTCTGGATATTAAGCATGCATAGCCTTGTTTATTATGGTTTAAATTCCAAACCTTAATAATCCACCTCTATGTTCAGGCCTTAATATGCTATATTAAACGAGCTTGGAGTGGCTTTGCTTTGTTAGACTACGTTAGATATGGACATTAACAAGATTTAAAATAACAGTCTTCAATAGGAAATAAGGCTCGTTATAAGATAGAACCCGAAGGAGGTTTATTGACAAATGCTGGACTCATATCTTTTTCGATAAAATTACTGATGCTATGTTGCCACAAACATGTTGTGTGTTTTGGTCACCGGAATTAGGCCATGCAAGCGCTTAAATCGACGACATTTTTTTAATTTTGAATATACTTGGCTGTTTAAACAGAGCACATGAACTCCGCCATACATCTGTCAATAATGCTAACCGTTTTGGTTGAAATATATTGGCGAGAACATGATAGCCGCGATCAAATTTTGACAGGATTCTGGGAGACAACCGCATGAACACACGTCGCACGGATTGCCGAGTCAGCTGCGAAAGACCCGACATACGATTTTCAACTTAATACATCATTATGTCGATTTCACTTTTTTGCAATTGATCATTTTGAAAGGTCATATAGACGCCTGGTTCGGTACTAACATTTTTAGCTCTTAAGTCTGCACTTTGAGCCAGAATCAGTCAATGGGGTTATCTCACAGCCATTAGCTTAGTTCATATAATTTACCAGCTTTGCGCAGGTATCTCCTGCTTTGATTTTCGCAGAAAACATGTATAAAGAATTCACGCAAACGTGCAGCATTTCACGAGACGTCAATCAACTTCTATCATCTTCCTCGAAATGTAGCCAAATCCTCGTGAACAGTGGCTCAGACTCGCACTGCGTTGCAATCTTTTCACACAACGTATAATAAAGTTGAAATGCCTAACGTGTTGGAGTTGACAGATAGAAACTCGGTTAAAAAATTTATTTTCTCTAGATTAATTAAGTCCGATAACAACGTTTCAAATGTCAATATATTTCTTATTTTGCGTTGATTATTCTTCACGTTCCTTGTCCTGTGTAAAGTTTAAAAGGTCAGTCTCCCGGATGAGTACACCGCAGCATTCGACCCGCTTGTAATTTAGGCTGCATTACTGTTAAGCCAAAATATTGCAGTTTCTATTTAAAGTAACTTCGTCCTAACAGTAGCACTGCTCTAACCAGTTTTATTGTTTTGATTTCTTTTCGAGCAGTTATATTTATCGTTGATTTAATTTAATGCTGTATTAATAGCATAGGTCATAATTCGAATTCTTTTATTTCTAAACTATTCTCTGTGCCCATTTGGTGTATTGCCTAGAGTTGAAAAGTTTTATGTAAAGGTAATGCGCATTGCCATCATCAATTTTATATTACATTATGCAAACTAGCCATTAATCATCGAATAAAATGTCTCTCTAAATATACTAGAATAAGGCTATATTATGTCTGTGTCCGTATTAAATTCTAGTCTCATCTTATTATTTCATAAATC